>JAUPMG010127866.1:0-25315 GCA_031762675.1 Pachysandra terminalis | reverse complement strand
TTCTTTCAGGCCAAAATATTTTTCCTTCATTTCCCTTATTAGAATATGTGAATAATATGTAATAGCAAGGTAAAATAATATTTGAGCTCAGAGTGAATATTTTATGTTTTTCTTTTAAAATAATTAATGCGTGCATATTGGAAACTAATTTTCCCATATGATAATTATTAAGGCTAATATCTTCTGTTCATGATATCCTTTTGCAACGAATGCTGCCAGAAAGTTCCAGTGAAATCTTTTTTAATCATATCTCTGTCGGTATTTTTTTATTTTTAATCTGAAACCGTAAATACCTATAAACTCTAATTTTTATCATTTAAATAAAAATTAAAAAGAATAATATATTCATTACCTTTTTAACCTTATAAATAATATTTATTTCATGAATATCTTTGATTTGATCTATAAGTAATAATCTTTTAATTTAATGTATTATGGTCTTTTCATACCTTTTTTCTTTGTTTTTGGCTAATAAAAGCTATTGCTTTTTTCTGTCCATTTTTATTACTAAATTCCCTTTCAGAATTGTATTAGAACTCTCTTCTTTGTATGTGTTAAATGTCTCCAAAATACCCTCAAACTCTAAAGCAAAGAGTCCTATTAACATAAAACAATTATTTTTATATAACTTATAATAATTTCTAAAGTTCCCTTTTTAATAATTAAAAAGGGATAATTTCTAAAATTCTTCACTTTTATTTACTCCCATAATAAAACTATTATATAAGCTTACTATATATTATAAGCACATCAAGCGAGTCCTAACCCAATATCTAAACATATAAAGACATAAAAACAACTTGAAACACCCAAAGTACCATTTATAACAGCAATTAGAAATCCATTAAAATTTCGTGACGAATTTAGCTAAATAGTAAGTTAATAACTCTCAATAATTTAAAAGTCTTCTAAAATTGAAAAATATAGATTTAAAAACAAAATATATATTAAATATAATAATTATTTTAATTTATTAAAGGTGCTAAAACTTTGATTTAATGAGGTTGATACACACGAAAGTGGTTGGATTAGACTAAAATATACTTATTAGATATAAATTGATAAATCTTATTAAACTTAAAAAAGAAAGATATGTTATTAAATATATGATTTTTATTTAATAACTATAAAATATATTAAATATTTCAATTTCATAAGTAGGGCCCATTAAGTAGTTAATCTTAGTTTTTATATGCATTTTCCACGTATTATGTTTTAGGGCTTAAGACTATTATTTTGAATTCTTAAGACCGACCCTAGATGTTTCTTCTTAGAAATTCTAAAATACTTATGGATATCAAAATTGTTTTTATATTAAAAGTATTATTTTTCAGTTAAGAACTAAATTTAAAAGTATTTAAGAAAAATTTAGAGCCCCTAAAATATATATGAAATAAAATCAATGAATCTTATTAAAAATTAAATTGCTTTAAACTAAAAAACGATAAGACATTGACATATAAAGAAATCAAATATGTATATACACAACTATCACGTGCATATTAATATTTATGTATAGTTTTGTTTTGTGTATGTATGTATGTATGTATGTGTGTGTGTTTATATATAAAGATAGTTGACGGGCTTTATGCCCATCTAAATATGCTTCTTAAATTGGTTTTTGATAAATTATTAGATTACCTACATTTTTTATAGACACACACACATACATACACACACACACACACACGTCCACAAGTTAAACAACCCAAAGCATCTTGTTTCCTTTTTAGGCTAACTGGATAACAGTTACAATTAATGTATCGCACTTATTAAAAAGGAAGGGAATGAAGTTGGGTGGAATTTAAGATTTAGACGTGCGTTGATAGGGAGGTGGAAGATACCGGTGCTCTCGTGATGGAATTGGGTAGAATTAGGTCTGTTGATTGTCCGGACAGAAGGTGTTGGAGAGGTGGGGAGAATGGTTTGTTCACTGTGAAGACATTCTTTGAAGCTACTTCCCCAAGTTATAATGGAGAGGCGGCCGATAGGTTGATTTGGAAGGCTCATAGCCCTTCGAAGGTTTTTTTTTTTTTGGTTGGCGGCTCATGACAAGATCTTTAACAGTTGATCATCTCATTTCCAGAAATTGGTCTCTTCCTAACCGCTGTGTTATGTGCAAAAGGAAGGCTGAGTCTGTTAACCATCTTCCCATTCATTGCGAGGTAGCCAAGGATCTATGGTCCTTTTTATGTGGTCTTGGTATTATGTGGGTGCTGCCGGAGGATTTGAAAAGCTTGCTATTAGCATGGGGGTGGAGGAGGAAGAAGACTAGATGTGACATTTTGTGGAACCTATGCCCTCATGTTGTTTGCTGGTCAATATGGAAAGAGAGAAGCTATATGTTTGACAGTAAGGAGGTTCAGATTGTTGAGATTAGAAAGAGAGTTGTTGCCCTTCTTTTTCAATGGGCAAGGGTGCTGCCAGAATTTTGCGAAGTTGATTTTGGAGATTTTGTAAATAGGTGGGGGGAGCTATAGAGGAGATACTAACTGAGATAGGGGAGGGTGTTTGACATCTAGTTGGATGTCTATACTTGTACATGGGATGATTGACATGTAATCTTTTATTCTTTTATAGCAATATAATATCACAACTGTACTTTTCAAAAAAAAAAAATGTATCGCACTACTTTCAACAGTTGAAAAAAGTTGTTGATCCGGAAAAATGGAAATTTTCCAGAGTTGATACTTTGGTGATCTGGTTGAGATATATTTTTAGAGATGGCCTTCCCATACAGTACCCATCACAATTTGAATCTCATCTCAGAATTGAAATTTTGAACCATTTATGTAACATCTACCCTCAATGCTTTATACATGCAATATTGTGTGTCATTTGACATTGATTGCTCATTGTATCATTTACTTCATCCTAGAATTCCAGAGTTTCCTCCAAACCTTCATAAGGCTTTTATGTTTTTACAGTAATACCATAAGATCGGTGCACTTGAATATTTAACACACAAAACTTCAATGCAGGAGAATCTACAAAATGAATGCACAGAGCATTGAGCGATGCACACTGCATGAAGAGATGATCAAATCGGTGCACTTGATTGCGTTCACGCCTTAGCTCCTCCACAAGTTTGCTATTTGGGGAAATAACAAAACATTCATGTAATTCTATTACCGGTATATCATGGAGCAGGAAGTACACTGGGAATCCCAGTTTGTTTTGGATGTGTACACATCCTGGATCATACTTTGCCTGCTATTTTTCTTCGTACATCGAAGATGGCAAACTCCATCCGCGCGTGGATTTTGTATTCATGTACATTATCTTCTTAAGAGATGATTAAAGCGCTTTGTATATTAGGCTGAGGGGTAATTCACCATTTTCTTTTCTTTTCTTTTTTTTTTTCATTTGGTTTATCTTTTTCCTATTCATGAGAGGGTGTAAGCCCCTCATGTACTTTGTAGAGATAGGCTTAGTGCCTTTAATCTTAGGGGAAACAGATTTGCATTCTGCCTCACATTGTGTTTAGTAAAACTGCTTAGTTATTTATTCTTCTATCATATGTTTAGTATCATCAAAAAGGTAGGTTTAGCTACTGAAATTTGCACTCTGTTGAAGGATACCATCAAATAATTGAGGTCCAGTTGTGGTTTATTTTAACACTCGTGCTTCGCACGAGGCATCTGCTAGTATATATATATATATTACTAGTGGATGCCTTGCACAATGAACGGGTTTGTGATAAAAGTGTTTAGACCTTAAAAGAAAGACAGAACCCTAATCCTTAAATATTAAAACTTAAAAATGGAAAAACCCTAAAAACAAAACAGTTGATCTGGTCTTCTTTACTAGGAAAATAATCAATCATGCTTAATCCAAAACTTGAAACCCTTGTACACACCTGTCTTTCTCAAAAAGAAAATTAATCTTGCATCAAGAAACCCCTCCCCCTACATATAGATAACTGTATATAATCCATTTAGTTTTTTTTTTACATCATAATCATGTACAAATAAACATCTTCTAATTAAATCTTGAGAATCTGGCGCTCTTTCTTCTTCCTTGATCAAACTTCAAAATCAGGGTGTTGGTATCTTGGAACGACACAAGAGACATGAGTTGAAGTCTTCAACCATTGTCCAATGCATCTACTGTGAAAAATATGTGAACAAGGCATCCTCGTAACCTCAACCCCACTCAAGAATTCTTCTGAACAAACCTTACTTGCCTCGTGATCCGACGTATCTCCTTCATCAAATCTCCATCAGATCATCACCATTATCT
The DNA here is from genome assembly GCA_031762675.1 of Pachysandra terminalis. Classification (NCBI taxonomy): domain Eukaryota; kingdom Viridiplantae; phylum Streptophyta; class Magnoliopsida; order Buxales; family Buxaceae; genus Pachysandra; species Pachysandra terminalis. The sequence continues at coordinate 21,073 of JAUPMG010127866.1, read as the reverse complement.
TCGAACTCCTCATCGAAATCATGAAAATTTAATCTCATTGACTGCAATCAAAATCTTCATTAATCTCATCTTCCGACAGTTCCAACTCACCTGAAAACAAAAGCTGAGATTCTTCGCGTCTTTGCTCTATCACTTCATCATCACTAGAAAAACTCTGATCATCATCATCCCCATTTTCTTCCGATGATCTCCGGCCTCTTTCCTCATTCAGTTCCGTGCCATCATCACCTGCATGGTCTTATTCTCTCTGATCTTCTTGGACTGCCGCCATTAATACTTCTTTCTCTTGATCATTCATGCTTTGGATTATCTTGCAGCTATCTGAAAGTGAAAGAGCGATCAAAAGAGTATAATCGCAGCTATCTGAAAGTACAAAGGAGCGATCGAAAGAGTATAATCGATACAAGGTAAGTTTTCTTAAAAGTGGTGGATCCCACCATTTATTTTCATTTTCTCGAGCAACCAAACAATAAAAGGAAAAAAAAAAGTGGTAGCCACCACCACTTTCTTTGTCCTTTCCCACATATTGACGCCAACCAAAACGCAGCCTTAGTGATTACGCGTTATCAACCTCCTTTTGCGAATTCCATTCTTATTTCCCAAGATTTCATTATTTTGCCAGGTGGCAAAATGTTTTGGATGAAATCGTTCACAATATGGGGGAAATTGGGAGAAATCAGCTGTGGGCTACGCTGTTGACCTCATTGTGGGGTGGGCTGTAATTGGTTTAGAAAATATCTCAACTGAATTTTGCTTGTTTTTTCATTCAATCACAAACCATACCACAGGGTAGACCACATGATAATCCACAGCTGATTTTCTCCCATCTTCTAAGGGACACGTGAACAAATGGGTTTTTTCAATTCGGATGCCACGTGTGAAATGATTCATATGACCGATCCGCCCTCTAATATTGGTTTCTTTGTTAGTCTGATTAATTATAATAGAGATCTCTTTAGTTTTATTGGGTTTCTACTTTCTAGTTTTGCCTTCACACTAAACTTCTAACTCTCTTAAAATCGAGCCGGGATCTTCTGTGCTGGGGTCCAGTTTGCTCGGCCTGTGTTGTAGAGACAAACTCGGGGTGCAAAAATATCATTTTGCCTTCAGATGTAGGCCTCGCACTCTAGAGTTGTCTCTACAGCACAGGCCGAGCACACGAGATCCCAGCACAGAGGACCCTAGTCCCTTAAAATCAGTCTAATGTGACACTAATTTATTGATCCTAATAGGTATATTTGGATTGGGACTTGGGAGTTGGGAATTGTACCCTATGTCACACAATCAAGTGATAAGCCAATCTAACGTGGCACTAAATTATTGGTCTGATAGGTATATTCAGAGTTGGATTGGGACTTGGGAGTTGGGAGTTGTACCCTATGTCACACAATCAAGTGATAAGCTAATCCGTGGATTTGACTTTATGAGGATTGACACAATATATATATGCATCTAGACTACAACTTATTTTCAAGTTTGGTGCTCACCCGCTCTGGCTCCCGTATCTGCTCAATGTTCTAGTGACTTAGGTTGTACCAAATCATATATCTAATAAACTATGAGTGATGTTCAAGCGGAACCATGAAGTGGCAACTTGGTAGTTTGAAATACAAATTCTTCAAAAAATAAAAGTTGAAAATTATATTTAAGAAATAAGAAAAGTATTTTATTTTATAATTAACTTTTAATTTTTTGATAAAGTTTAACGTTAGTTAAAAGCATACTCGTTCATAAATAATTTAAATTTCGTATAAAATCGTCATTTTTGAATGTCTTACTTTCAATATGTACTCATATTATTTTATAGATTTAATATACTAGAAAACTTTTAGTGTTTTAATAGGTATTTATGAAATATCCTTGTAATTTATAATTTTTTAATTTTAAAAAGTAAAACATTTGAATTTGTAAGACCGCCGGGCTTATATTTGATGCATTTTAAATATATCAGGAGCTTACACCTTTGAGCTTAAAGATGTACCAAACTTGGGCACACATAAATAATATTATATTCAAGTGCAAGTCTGACCTTAGCCCACCAAATCCAACCTGGTGCCACCCCTAATTTGGCAAGCTTGTGTTGCCCTGCGATTTCTTCATACATTTCCTTCTTTCACGTTCGCAAATTCCGGTCCAACATCATCTTATCTACGATCAAGTAGTGTTTTAAAACTTGCTAATAATTCAACAAACACGACTGAGTTATTTGGATAGGTGGGTTCATTGGTTAACTCGCTCTAAAATCCAAATGGTTTAGGGCTATTAGCTAGTTGGTCATTAGGTAACTCGGTCGAGTTATTTGTAAAACTCAATCGAATTTTTCGTTAACTCATCAGATTAACATGGTTTTAGATAAAATTATTCTTTAATTAATTCTTAATTATTACTTTAATATTTTTTTATATCGACAAGATGATAATTAAAACTGAGTTATCGAGTTAGTCGGATAAGTAGACTTCCGAGTTATCAGTCCTATCCGAGTTTTTAAACATTGCAACCGATCGCCTTGATGCGTATAAAAAACGCGAGACTTCTTTACAATCATCCAACTGTATTCCCACCGCTTAATCTCAACCGTCCATCCCAAACGTCCTCAACTATATATACAGCTTTCCATCGCTATTATTCTTGTCCTTTCCCTCATTAAGGAGTAGAGGTAGCGGAGCGACGAAAGGGTGGGTTCGATTGTTTGAGCGTTTACGAGTTAGGGTATTTGTTTTGTTCTTTCTGATAGATAATGTTCATCCTTAGATCGTTGTTACTGGATATTTAGCTTTGTAGAATCGGTGTGAATTGGTAACCGTATTGGTTATTGGGATCTTTTGATAGGTTTCCTCGAGTTAGTTTTGATTGGTAATTGTATTGGAAACTATCTTTAGCATAGTATCAATGGATTTTGGCGTTTTTAGGGGTTTCGTAGAATGGGATTCTTGTTCGCTAGAAGCTAGTTTCTTGCTTGTTTATGATTTTTGAGTTTGCTGCTATTGACGATGGGTATTACTGCAGATCCGGTGAGCTAACATTTATATGTGCATCTGGTTGTTTGAAAAAGTTTGGTGGGGGGCTCTTTGGATACTTGGTTTGGATTCTTCTCTTGTATACCAATCTTTAAATCAGTGTTTGGGATTTCTGTTTTTTTTTTCCCTCTCTGATTTAATGATTTGTAAACTGGGGTTGAATCTTGTGATTGGTTATGCTTCTCTGCAGGGAACGATAAAGATTTCAGCATGGGTTTCATCTTTCACTCTTAAGACAGTATTGTTCATTTTGAAGTTACAAAGATTAAGAGATTTGAGGAGTTTTGAATTCATATTTTCAGGTTTCAGTGGCCTTGCTTCAATCTGATTTAATGATTTGTAAACTGGGGTTGAATCTTGTGATTGGTTATGCTTCTCTTCAGGGAACGATAAAGATTTCAGCCACATCTGAAGCATGGGTTTAATCGTTCCCTTTCTTTCACTCTTAAGACAGTATTGTTCATTTTGAAATTACAAAGATTAAGAGATTTGAGGAGTTTTGAAATCATATTTTCAGGTTTCAGTGGCCTTGCTTCAATCTGGAATTTGGAGCTGGTATGAAATAAGGGGGTTTTATGAGATTATCATGGCAAAATCCGTGGCATCGTCGTAGAATCGGTTTAAATTGGTAATTGTATTGGATGCAGAGATCTATTGATTGGTTTTCTCGAGTGGTTTTTGATTGGTAATTGTATTGGATACTATCTATCGCATGGTATCAAGGGATTTTGGCGTTTTTAGGGGTTTTTATCTAATGTAGAAACTATTAGCTTGTTTACGATTTTTGAGTTTGCTGCGATTGACTATGGATATTAACTGCAGATCTGGGAGTTAACTGTTATCTGTGTGTATCTGGGTGTTTGATAAACTTTGGTGGGGGTTCTTTGCAATCTTGGTTTGGACACATAAGCAGGGTTTCAATTTTTCCTTCAGGTGGTTCCTACGAAATTTTAATTTATGCCTTGGTTTGGATTCTTCCCTTGTTTTATTATTACATATTTATTTATTTTCTATCCTAGTGATATTTTATTTCTTTTGCTAGTAGTTCCTTACAACCATCTGATTTGATTCTCACCGCTTATTCTAAACCGTCCATCTGAAACGTGCTCAACTGTTTGTACAACATTCCTTTGCTATTCTTCTCCACCCCTTTCCTCCTCGAAGTAGAAGTAGCGGTGCGACAAAAAGGACTGATCTATGGTTTGATTTTCTTATGCGTGGTATCGTTGATGTTGCTTGGATTTTCTTATGCCTTCATATAAATCCTGGGAGGAGTTACACGTTAGGATATAAAAGATATATGTATATATATATATATATATATATATATATATAGAGAGAGAGAGAGAGAGAGAGAGAGAGAGAGAGAGCATCCCCCGATAGTGATGATTAGTGGATGAGATATAAACCTAATAGACACCGCTTATTTAAACCGTCCATACATATATCTTTCCCTTGGCATGAAGATTTTGGCGTTTTTAGGGAGTGTGTATCTAAAGGGAGGTTCTTGTTCGTTTTATGTTATTTGCTTGTTTTTGGTTTTGGAGTTTGCTGCGATTGACCATCGGTATTATTGCAGATCCGGTGACATTTATCTTTGCATCTGGATGTTTGATAAACTTTGGTGGTGCTTTTGTTCTTTAGCGACCGCTGAAGAATGGGTTTAATCCTTCACTTTCCTTCAACTCAAGACTATTGTTGCTTTTGAAGTTACTAAGTTGGAGAGATTCGAGGGTTTTTTGATTGATATTTTCAGGTTTTAATGGCCTTGCTCCAATTTGGGATTTGGTGCTGGCATGAAATCAGATGCAAACCTTAGTTAAGTGGTGTTTCGATTTTGTTTTCATCACCAAATCCGTGCCAGCTACTATTACTGAAGGGGGTTTCAATCAGATCTTCATTTTTGTCTTTGATTATAAGGTTTTCCCATATATCTCAATGGAAGGTTTATGAGCAATGTTGTTGGTTTTTCCAGGTAGAATGATGCTGGAAGGTTTATGAGCAATGTTGGATCTAATGTGTTTTGATAAATAGAACTTGGATAATATTTTTCTTATTTGTTTTTATCAATAATCGATCTATTTCTTTAATCACCAATATTTTTATTTTTTTGTTGTCTTATTAGATTTTATCTCATCTAGTTATCTGTAAGATCGGGGATGCTCTCTCTCTCTCTCTCTCTCTCTCTCTCAGATCCTGACGTTTAACTCCTTCCAACTGTTTTGTTATTTTGGTTTCTGCTATTAGATTTATGTCATTGGCTTGTTTGCAAAATATCATCTTTTAATATTTGAGATTGCGGGAAGATTTTTTTTTTCTTCTTTTTTTTTTTTAATTTTATATTTATCCTAATGATGTAAACTTTCTCAACTCTTTCTACAACATTCCTTTGCTATTCTTCTCCAACCTTTTCCTCCTCGTAGTAGAAGTACATGTACGACGAAAAGGACTCCGATGTATGGTTTGATTGTCTTGTGCGCTTGCTTAAAAATCTGGAGTTTACCTGTTGGGTATTTTTTGTGATCTTTTTCGCGTGGTATTGTTGATGTTGCTTTGCTTTTGACTACATAGAATCGGTGGAATTTGGTAATTGTAATGGTTGCTGAGATCTTTTGATGTGTAATTGTGTTTGGTACTTTCCCTTGGCTTGAAGAGATTTTGGCATTTTTAGGGAGTTTGTATCTAAAGGGAGTTTTTGTTCGTTTGGTGTTATTTGTAACTAAAGGGAGTTTTTGTTCGTTTGGTGTTATTTGCTTCTTTGATTTTGGAGTTTGCTGCGATTGACCATCGGTATTATTGCAGATCCGGTAACTTTTATCTTTGCATTTGGATGTTTGATAAACTTTGATGGGGCGTGGGTTCTATTGCGACCTCTTAAGAATGGGTTTCATCTTTCCCTTTCCTTTAACTCAAGGCAATTGTTGCTCTTGAAGTTACCGAGTTTGCGAGATTTGAGGAATTTTGAACTGTTATTTTCAGGTTTTAGTGGCCTTGCTTCAATTGGGATTTGGAGCTGGCAGGAAATCTGTTGCAAGCCTTAGGTAAGGGGTGTTTCGATTTGATTTTCATCACCAAATCCATGCCAACTACTATTTCTGAAGGGGGTTTCAATGGGATTTTAATTTTTGTCTTCGATTATTAGGTTGTCCTGCTATCTCAAGTAGAAGATTTATCAGCAATGCTGTCGATTTTCCCTGGTAGAATGACGCCTCAGTTCTGCTATGTTGAACTACTGAAGTTGGTTTGGATCTAATGCGTTTTGATTGATAAAACTTGTTAATATTTTTGTTATTTGTTTTTATCAATTATAGTGTCTATTTTAAAGTTGACCCTATTTGACGATCTATTTGTTTAATCAACAATGTTTTTTTTTTTTCTGGTGTCTATTAGATTTATCGCATCCAGTAATCTGCAAGGTCGGGGGATGTTCTTTCTCTCTCTTGGATCCTAACATTTTATGTTTTGTTGGTTTCCTAAATGGATATTAAGAATCTAAGGGTTACTGAAATATGAAGTTACGGGTTCTCAATGCTGAATATCTTCTTCTTCGTGAACATGCTTATCAGTGAGTTAACGACTTGTAATGAGCACGGAAGGATCTGATTTTTGTATGTATTCTTGAACATTCTAATCAATGATTCTTAGGAATCTTAGTTTGGTAAATCTTGAAGGGGGCTCTTCGGAAACCTTATTTGGATTCTTGCATTGTATATATTCGTCCTCAAGTCAGTGTGGGATTTATATTTTCTCTGATTTAACGATTTGGGTTTAATCCAGTAATCTTTCCTTTCTTTTTCACTCTTTTAGGTAGTGTTGTTGCTTTCCTTGTTACAAAGGCAGACTGTTAATTTTTTTTTCTTTATATTTGTCGTTGGAGTTTCTTGTGTTGACATTCATAGGTATAAATACTCGCACATGCTTATCAGGGATTTGAAAACTTGTAACGAGCCCTTAAGGATCTAATTTTTCTATAGGATTATTTCAGCTCCTTCCAACTCTTTTGTTCTTTTGGTGTCTGCTATTTGATCAACTCATTGGCTAGTTTGCAAGATATATCATCTTGTACTCTTCAAGATTGTGGGATGCTCTTTTATTTATTTATTTTTTTAATTTTTTTTATCATAATGATGTTTTATTTCTTTTGCTTGTAGTTCCTTACAACCATCCGATTTTATTCTCACTGATTATTATAAAACATTTATCCAAAACGTGCTCAACTGTACATTCCTGTGCTATTGGATACTGAGATCTTTTGATGGGTAATTGTATTCAATGCTTTCCCTTGGCATGAGATTTTGGCTGTTTTTGGGAGTACCTAAAGGGAGTTATTGTTTTTTTGAAGTCATTTGCTTGTTTTTAATTTTGGAGTTTGCTGCGATTGACCATTGGTATTATTGCAGATCCGGTGACTCTTATCTTTTCATCTGGATGGTTGATAAACTTTGGTGGGACGTGGGTTCTTTAGCAACCTCGGAAGAATGTGCTTCATCTTTCCCTTTCCTTTTATCTCAAGACTACTGTTGCTTTTGAAGTTACCAAGTTTGAGAGGTTTGAGGAGTTTTGAATTGATATTTCAGGTTTTATTGTCCTTGCTTCAATCTGGGATTTTGAGCTGGCATGAAATCAGTTGCAAGCCTTTGTTAAGGGGTGTTTCGATTAGGTTTTCATCACCAAATCTGCCAACTACTATTACTGAGGGGGGTTTCAATGAGATTTTCATTTTTGTTTCAATGGAAGATTTATGCGCGATGTTGTCTGTTTTCCAATAATCTTTCCTTTCTTTTTCACACTTTTAGATAGTGTTATTAGTTTTCTAGTTACAAAGTCTGAAAGATTTGAGTGAAATGAAATTTTCAGATTTTAGTTGCCTTGCATCAATCTGGACTGGCATGCAATCAGTGACAACTCATAATGGAATCTGTGTTAATTATTTTATTTGAGGGTGTCTCCATGAGATTTTCATTTGTGTACTGTCTTTGATCGTAACGTTTTTCCAATTGAAGATTTCTGAGCATTGATGTCTGTTTCTTCAGATGGAAATGGTGGCGCAGTTATGATTCGGTTACCCATGGAATTGGTTCCATCTTATACTCTGCTAGACGAGGCTTGATTTTTCTTATTATCGTTGTTTTTTAATCAGTTATTTGTTGTTGTTATTTAGCCGACCCCATCACTTGATCTATTTGTCAATTTGACCCAACTATTTCGTTTTTTGGTTCTATTATTAGATGTATCTCATCGGCTAGTCTGGAAGTTGTAAGCCTGTAATCTTCAAGATAGGACTCTCTCTCTGTCTTTTTCTCCTAATGATTTTTTTTTTCTTTTGCTAGTAGTTCCTTGATGAAAATCAAGAAATTAAAGGCAACTGGAATTTGAATGATGGAGATCTTAATGTTGAATATCTTGTCTGATTGTTTTCTTAATCCCTCTAATATCCTTTTTTGTAGTGATTTAGCAGATGGATATCATGAGTGCCTTTGGATTTATAATTATTATTTATCTGTTGTCATAAAAGTCTATTGCTTGAACCTTATAAGTATTTATTCTTCAAAATGTTTTTCAGGGAGTTGAAATGAGTACAAGGACAAGTATTTTTTTGGTAATGGATTCTTCCAACTCCTTCAATTTATAGACTAAACTAGATGTGCCTGTCGTTCGTGGTTTTCTTAAGATATCTTTTGTGATTTTCTTTAACTCCTACAAATTGTTTTCCTCTTCTCTTTCTGTTTCTTAGATAATGATCCAGTTATAGCTCTGCAATATTGTGGTACCTGAATTTGAATCTCATTGTGGTTCTCGGTACCTAAGCGCACATGTACCTCTGGTTCTTTAATTAATTTTGGGGAGTCCTCTTTGGTAACTTGATTTTATTCTGTTCTCTGTTCTTTAAATCAGCGGTTTGGAATTTTAATTTTCTCTGATTTAATGATTTATAAAATGGGATTGAATCCTGTAATTGATTACGCTTTCCTATTGATTACGTTTTCCTTCAAGTGGATGATAAGGGATTTAAGCTTAACATCCGAAGCCTGGGTTTCATCTTTCCCTTTTTTGCTTTTAAAGCTACGAAGGCTGCGTGATTTGAGGAATTTTGAATTCAAACTTTCAGGTTTTAGTGGCCTCACATTAATACTGGATTCAGTAATCCTTCATTTGCAGCTGGCATGAAATTCAGTGGCAACTATTATTTAAGTGATATATATATATTTTTATGGTCATTTAACGTGGTTTTGTGAGATTTTCACTCATACCTTCTATCTTCATTTGTAAGTATATCCTGTCTTCTTAAAAGAAGATTTCTGAGTAATGTTGCCATTTTTTTACACTGGAAGGGTGCCGCAGTTCTAATTTGATCTCAGTTGGAATTTTGTTGGATCTAATGCTTTTTGATAGGTTAAATGTGACATTTTTTTTTATTTTTTTTTTTATCTTTGTTCTCTTACTTCATTAGTGGTGGTTTTCAGGTTGTGACCTCATCACATGATCTATCTGTTTACTTGACGAAGGAATTTTGTTTTCTGGCACTGATAAAAAAAATAAAAGTTGTTTTCTGGTGTCTATTAGATTTATCTCAATACAGTAATCTGCAAGGTCTTATCCACTATACTGCAAGTGCGGTCTCTTTTCTTTAATCTAATGTATTGGATACTGAGATCTTTTGTTAGGTTTCCTTGAGTTTGTTTTGATTGGTAAGTGTATTGGATACTATCTTCTGCATGGTATCAATGGATTTTGTCATTTTTAGGGCTTTCATCTAACTTGATCGCTTGAAAATATTTTGTTGCTTGTTTATGATTTTTGAGTTTGCTGCTAGTGACTATGGGTATTACTGCAGATCCGGTGAGCTAACTTTTATCTGTGCATCTGGTTGTTTGATAAACTTTGGTGTGGGCTCTTTGGATACTTGGTTTGGATTCTTCTCTTGTATACCGAACTTTAAATCAGTGTTTTGGATTTTTGTTTTTTTCTCTGTTATATTGATTTGTAAACTGTTGGATCTTGTGATTGGTTATGCTTCTCTTCAGGGAACGATGTGGATTTCAGCCACATCTGAAGCATGGGTTTCATCTATCTCTTTCTTTCACTCTTGAGACAGTATTGTTGAATTTGAACTTACCAAGATTGAGAGATTTGTGGATTTTTGAATTGATATTTTCAGGTTTAGTGGCCTTGCAGCAACTCTTAGTTAAGGGGGGTGTTATGAGTTTATCACTGCAAAATCCGGGGCAACTACTATTACTTAAGGGGGTTCATATGAAATTTTAATTTTTGCGTTCCGTCTTTGATTGTAAGGTTGTCCTGTCTATATCTCAATGGAAGATTTATGAGCATTGTTTTTTGTTTTTACAGGCACGTAACGTTGACCTGCAATTCTGATATGATCACACCTGAAATTGGTTTGGATCTAATGTTTTTTGATAGATAAAAATTGGTATTTTTGTATCTCTCTTTCCTTCTCCCTCTGTCTCTCATGATTTCGGAGACAGATAGCTCAATCATAGCTGAAATTTGTAATGAGCCCCGAAGAATCTAGTTTTTGTATTGGATTCTTTTAACTCCTTCCATTTGATAGATAAAAATTGGATGTTCCTTTCATTGGTGGTATTGTTAAGAAATCTTATGTGGTTTTCCTGAGATAACTTCTAAAATGGTTGTACTTATGTTTTTGGTTATTAGATCATGGATCATGATTCAATTAGAGGATGCATTTTTGTGGCACGTGAATTGAATATCTTTATGGTGCTTGGTTCTGAAGCTTGCATCTTTGAGGTTCGATAAATTTTGAAGAGGGCTCTTTGGAAACTTGGTTATGATTCTTGTCTTGTATATCGGTCTTTAAATCGGTGTTTCAGATTTTGGATTTTCTCTGATGTAACGATTTTGGTTGTAACCAGTTATTAATTATGCCATTCTTCAATGTTGCTGGAGGTTTAGCTTCGTAGAATTTGTGCGAATTGGTAATTGTATTGGATACAGATCTATTGATGGGTTTGCTCGAGTGGTTTTTGATTGTTAATCGTATTGGATACCATCTTTCATATGGTATTAAGAAATTTTGGCGTTTTTAGTGGTTTTCATCTAATGGAGTTCTTGTTTGTTAGAAGCTATTTGCTTGTTTATGATTTTTGAGTTTGGTGCGATTGAGTATGGGTATTACTGCAAATCTGGGAGATAACTGTTTTCTGTGCATCTGGGTGTTTGATAAACTTTGGTTGGGGCTCTTTTGATACTTGATTTGGATTTTTCTCTTGTATATGGGATTTCTTTTTTTTTTTTTGGGTCGTCTCTGATTTAATGATTTGTAACTGGGGTTGAATCCTATGATTGATTATACGTTTCTTCTGGGAGCGATATGGATTTCAGCCACATATGAAGCATGGATTTCAGCCATCCTTTCCCTTTGGAATGGCCATGTGGACAATATCTTAACCTATATATTCCTTGGTAGTACGTGTATAATAGGTTTTGTCACATAATCTCTAGCAGTCTATTTTTTAATATTTCTCAAATTTTGTATATAGAAAGATGTTTTAAGTTTAGAAATCTCACTACTTTTAATGTTTTTATAGGTTTTTATGAAATATCCTTGTAATTTATAATTTTTAAATTGTAAAAAGCAAAACATTTGAATTTGTAGTACTCGACTGAACTGGGCTCATATTTGATGCATTTTGAATATATCAGACTCAAGCATCTTTTGAGCCCGAAGATGCACAAAAATAATATTATATTCAGGTGCAAGTCCGAATAGGTGGGTTTAAAACCAAGTAGTGTTTTAAAACTCAGTGAGTTCGTTGGATAGGTGGGTTTGCTGGTTAACTCGGACTAACATATATTTTTATACCGACCAGCTGCTAACTAGGACCGAGTTACCGAGTTAGTCGGATAAGAAGACTTCTGAGTTTTTAAACTCCTAGACCAACCGCCTTGACGCGTATAAAAACGCGAGAGTTCCTTACAATCATCCGATTGTATTCCCACCGCCTAAACTCAACCATCCATCTCAAATGTCCTTAACTATATATACAGCTTTCCTTCACATTTCTTCTGTTGTACTTTCCTCCTTAGAGACGAAAGGGTGCGTTCGTAGAATCTGTGCGACTAATTAGGGTGTTTTTTTCTTTCTATCTTCAGATCGTTGTTGCTGGGGATTTAGCTTTGTAGAATCAGTGCGAATTGGTAATCGTATTGGATATTGAGTTCTTTTGATAGGTTTCCTCGAGTTAGTTTTGATTGGTAATTACTGGATACTATCTTTCTCAACATATCAATGGATTTTGGGGTTTTTTGGGATTTCATCGAACGGGAATCTTGTTCGCTAGAAGCTATTTTCTTGCCTGTTTATGATTTTTGAGTTTGCTGCTATTGACGATGGGTATTACTGCAGATCAGGTTAGCTGACTTTTATATGTGCATTTGGTTGTTTGATAAACTTTGGTGGGGGGCTTTTTTGATACTTGGTTTGGATTCTTCTCTTGTATACCGATCTTTAAATCAGTGTTTGGGATTTTTTTTTTCTCTCATTTAATGATTTGTAAACTGGGGTTGAATCTTGTGATTGGTTATGCTTCTCTTCAGGGAACGATGAGTATTTCAGTCACATTTGAAGCATGGGTTTCATCTTTCCCTTTCTTTCACTCTTAGACTGTATTGCTTGTTTTGAAGTTACAAAGATTAAGAGATTTGATTAGTTTTGAATTGATATTTTCAGGTTTTAGTAGCCTTGCTTCAATCTGGAATTTGGAGCTGGTATGAAATCAGTGGCAGCGCTTAGTTTAGGGGGATTTTATGAGATTATCATGGCAAAATCCGTGGCAACTTTGTCGAATTGATTTAAATTGGTAATTGGATTGGATGCAGAGATCTATTTAATTGATTTGCTCGAGTGGTTTTTGATTGGTAATTGTATTGGATACTATCTATCGCATAGTATCAAGGGATTTTGGCGTTTTTAGGGGATTTTATCTAATGTAGAAGCTATTAGCTTGTTTATGATTTTTGAGCTTGCTGCGATTGACTATGGATATTACTGCAGATCTGGGAGTTAACTGTTATCTGTGCATCTGGGTGTTTGATAAACTTTGGTGGGGCTCTTGGCATTGTTGGTTTGGATTCTTCCCTTGTATACATATCTTCAAATCAGCGTTTAGGATTTATTTATTTTTTGTTTCTCTGATTTAATGATCTTTAAACTTTTCTTGGGGAACGATTAAAGATTTTAGACACATAAGCATGGGTTTCAATTTTTCCTTCGGCTATGACTGTATTGTTGATTGTGAAGTTTCCAAGATTGTGAGATTTGAGGATTTTTGAATTGATATTTTCGGGTTTTAGTGGCTTTGCTTCAATCTTAGGATTTTGAACTGGCATGAAGTCAGTGGCCACTACTATTCTTCGGAGGGTTCCTATGAAATTTTAATTTATGCCTTGTCTTCTATTATGCAGTTTTGATACTACCATACGGTCCATACCTGAAATTGATTCTGACCTAATCCATTTTGATATTTAAAACTTAGATATTCTTTTATCCATTCGTTTACTCAACAATGTTCCTTTTTCCTGGTGTCTTAGATTTATCTCATCCAATTATCTGTAAGGATGATATCTCTCTCTCTCTCTCTCTGATCCTAATGTTGTTCTATATTTTGTTAGTAGTCCTAAATGGATATGAAAACTTAGGTGACTGAAATATGAAGTTATGGGTTCTTGATGCTGAATCTTTCTTCTATGATTCTTTTGCTTGTCCGTTTTTTTGGTGAAAGTTGAAAGTTTTCAGTCTATTAATTATTTTTTCCTTATATTTGTCTCGAGAGTTTCTTGCGTTGACATTCTCAGGTATAAATACTCGTACATGCTTATCCAGGATTTGAAGGCTTGTAAAGAGCACCGATGGATCTAATTTTTGTATAGGATTCTTTTAAATCCTTCCAACTGCATTTTTTTTTTGGGGGGGTCTGCTATTAGATTTATCACATTAGCTAGCTTGCAAGTTATGATCTTGTAATCTTTAAGATTGTGGGATGCTCTGTTTTTACATTTTTTATCCTAATGATGTTTTATTTCTTTTGCTAGCAGTTCCTTACAACCATCTGATTTTACTCTCACCACTTATTCTAACCGTCCATCCGAAACGTGCTCAACTGTATATGCAACATTCCTCCTTTGCTATTCCTCACCAACCCTTTCTCCTCGAAGTAGAAGTAGCGTTTGCGATGAAAAGGATTCCGATCTACGGTTTGAATGTCTTATGCCTGCATATAAATCCTTAGTTTACCAGTTAGGATTTTTTTTTGATAGATAATGTTCGTCTTTCCTGTGGGTATCGTTGATGTTGCTTGGTTCTTGACTTCGTAGAATCATTGGAAATTGGTAATTATATTGGATACTTTCTCTTGGCATGACGAGATTTTGGAGTTTTTAGAGAGTATCTAAAAGGAGTTCTTGTTCGTTTACAGTTATTTGGTAGTTTTTGATTTTGGAGTTTCCTGCGATTGACCGTCGGTATTATTGCAGATCTGGTAACTTTTATCTTCGCATATGGATGTTTGATAAACTTTAGTGGGGCGTGGGTTCTTTAGCGACCTCTGAAGAATGGGTTTCATCTTTCCCTTTTACTCAAGACTATTGTTGTTTTTGAGGTTACCAAGTTTGAGAGTTTTGAGATGTTTTGAATTGATATATTCAGGTTTTAGTGGCCATGCTTCAATCTGGGATTTGGAGCTCTCATGAAATCAGTTGCAAGCCTTAGTTAAGAGGTTTTCGGATATGGTTTTCATCACCAAATCCGTGCCAACTACAATTTCTGAAGGGGGTTTCAATGAGATTTTCATTTTTGTCTTCGATTATTAGGTTGTCTCGTCTATATCTCAATGGAAGATTTATGAGCAATGTTGTCGGTTTTTCCAGGTAGAATGATTCTGCTGATTAATGGCTACTCAAATATGATGTTGCTGGTTCTCAATGCTGAATATCTCTTTCGTGAACATGCTTTATCAGGGATTTAACGACTTGAAATGAGCATGGAAGGATCTGATTTTTGTATGTATTCTTGAACATGCCTGTCCGGGATTCTTCGGAAACTTGCTTTGATAAATCTTGGAGAGGGCTCTTCGGAAACCTGGTTTGGATTTTTGTATTGTATATTGGTCCTTAAGTCGGTGTGCGGGATTTGTTATTTTCTCTGATTTAACGATACTGGTTGAATCCAGTAATCTTTCCTTTCTTTTTCACTCTTTTAGATAGTGTTGTTACTTTTGTAGTTGCAGAGGCAGTCTGTTAATTATTTGTTCTTTATTGTTGTCGGAAGAGTTTCTTGTGTTTACATTCACAGGTATAAATACTTGCACGTGGTTAGCAGGGATTTGAAGGCTTGTAGTGAGCAGCAAAAGATCTAATTTTTGTATAGGATTCTTTCAACTCCTTTCAACTTTTTCGTTTGTTTGGTGTCTGCTGTTAGATTTAGCTCATTTCCTAGTTTGCAAGATATCATCTTGTAATCTTCAAGATTGTGGGATGCTCTTTTTTTATTTTTAATTTTTTATCCTAATGATATTTTATTTCTTTTGCTAGTAGTTCCTTACAACCATCTGATTTTATTCTCACCGCTTAATCTAAACCGTCCATCCGAAACGTGCTCAACTGTATATACAACATTCCTTTGCTATTCTTCTCAAACCCTTTCCTCCTCGGCCTAGAAGTATCGGTGCTACAAAAAGGACTCCGATCTATTTTGTTTATCTTGTGCCTTCATATAAATCCTGAGTTTACCAAATCTCATTGCATGAAGAGATTTTGGTGTTTTTAGAGAGTATTTAAAGGGAGTTTTTGTTCGGTTGAAGTTATCCGGCAACATTTATCTTTGCATATGGATGTTTGATAAACATTAGTGGGGCGTGGGTTCTGTAGCTATCTCTGAAGAATGGGTTTCATCTTTCCCTTTCCTTTTAATTCAAGAGTATTGTTGCTTTTGAAGTTACCAAGTTTGAGACATTTGAGGAGTTTCGAATTGGTATTTTCTGGTTTTAGTCTCCTTGCTTCAATCTGAGATTTGGAGCTGGCATGAAATCAGTTGCAAGCCTTAGTTAAGGGGTGTCCGATTAGGTTTTCATGACCAAATCCATGCCAACTACTATTACTGAAGGGGGTTTCAATGAGATTTTCATATTGTATTCGATTATTAGGTTGTCCCATCGATATTTTAATGGAAGATTTATGAGCAATGTTGTCGGTTTTTCCAGGTAGAATGATGCTGCAGGTCTGCTACGCTGAACTACTGAAATTGGTTTGGATCTAATGTGTTTTGATAGATAAAACTTGATAATATTTTTCTTATTTGTTTTTATCAAGTATAGTGTTTATTTTAAAGTTGACCCTGTCAATTGATCAGTTTGTTTAATAATTTTTTTTCCTTCTGTTGTCTATTAGATTTATCTCATCTAATAATCTGCAAGATCGGGGGATTTTCTGTCTCTCTCTCTCTCTCTCTCTCTCTCTCTCTCTCTCTCTCTCTTTTAGATCATAACGATCTCTATTTTCTTGGTTTCCTAAATGGATATTAAGAAACTAAGGGTTACTCAACTATGATGTTACGGGTTCTCAATGCTAAATATCTCCTTCTTCGTTAACATGCTTTATCATGGAGTTAACAGCTTGAATAAACACGGAAGGATCTGATTTTTGTATGTATTCTTGAACACGCTTATCAGGGGTTCTTCGGAAACTTGGTTTGATAAATCTTGGAGAGAGGGCTCTTAGGAAACCTGTTTTGGGATCTTGTATTGTATATTTGTCCTCTAGTCAGTGTGTCGGATTTCATATTTTCTCTGATTTAATGATTTGGGTTGAATACAGTAATCTTTCCTTTCTTTTTCATTTTTTTAGATTGTGTTGTTATTTTTGTAGTTACAAATTCTGTCTCTTAATTATTTGTTCTTTATATTTGTCGGAAGAGTTTCTTGTGTTGACATTCACAGGTCACAGGTATAAATACTCGCACATGCTTAGCAGGGATTTGAAGGCTTCTAACGAGCACCAATGGATCTAATTTATGTATAGGATACTTTTAAAACCTTCCAATTGTTTTGTATTTTTGGTGTCTGCTATTGGTTTTATCTCATTGGCTAGTTTGCAAGATATCATCTTGCAATCTTCACGACTGTGGGATGCTCTGTTTTTAATTTTTTATTCTAATGATGTTTTATTTCTCTTGCCAACAGTTTTACAACCATCTGATTTTACTCTCACCGCTTATTCAAAACCGTCCATCTGAAACGTGGTAAACTGTATATACAACCTATTCGTCTCCAACCCTTTCCTGCTCGAAGTAGAAGTTGCGGTGCGACGAAAAGGACTCCGTTCTATGAGTTTGCCTGTTTGGAATTTTTTGTGATAGATAATGTTCGTCTTTCGCGTGATTTGCTTGGCTTTTTACTTCATAGATTTGGTGGAAATTGGTAATTGTATTGAATACTTTTATCTTTTCATCTGGATGTTTAATAAACTTTGGTGGGGCGTGGGTTCTTTAGCGACCTCTGAAGAATGGGTTTCAACTTTCCTTTGTCTTGGCAATTGTTGCTTTTGTAGTTACCAAGTTTGAGACATTTGAGGAGTTTGAATTTATATTTTCAGGTTTTAGTGACCTTGCTTCAATCTGGGATTTGGAGCTGGCATGAAAAAGGTAAGTGGTGTTCCGATTAGGTTTTCATCACCAAATCCGTGCTAGCTACTATTACTGAAGGGTGTTTCAATGAGATTTTCATTTTATCTTAGATCATTAGGTTGTCCCATCTATATTTCAATGGAAGATTTATGAGCAATGTTGTCGGTTTTTCCAGGTAGAATGAGGCTGAACTACTGAAATTGGTTTGGATCTAATGCGTTTTGATAGATAAAACTTGATAATATTTTTCTTATTTCTTTTTATCAACTAGTGTCTATTATAAAGTTGACCCTGTCAAACAATTTATTTGTTTAATAAACAATTTTTTTTTCTTCTGTTGTCTATTAGATTTATCGCATCCAGTAATCTGCAAGATTGGGGGATTTATCTCTCTTTCTCTATATATCTTTTAGATCATAACCTTCTATATTTTTGTTGGTTTCCTAAATGGATATTAAGAAACTAAGGGCTACTCAAATATGATGATATGGTTTCTCAATGTTGAATATCTCCTTCTTCGTCAACATGGTTTATCATGGAGTTAACGGCTTGAATGAACACGGAAGGATCTGACTTTTGTATGTATTCTTGAACACGCTTATCAGGGATTCTTTGGAAACTTGGTTTGATAAATCTTGGAGAGGGCTCTTAGGAAACCTGTTTTGGGAGCTTGTATTGTATATTTGCCCTCTAGTCAGTGTGTCGGATTTCTTGTTTTCTCTGATTTAATGATTTGGGTTGAATACAGTAATCTTTTCTTTCTTTTTCATTTTTTTAGATTGTGTTGTTACTTATTACTTTTGTAGTTACAAGGTTGTCTGTTAATTATTTGTTCTTTATATTTGTCGTATTAGTTTCTTTTGTTGACGTTCCCAGGTATAAATACTCGCACATGCTAAGCAGGGATTTGAAGGAGTGTAACGAGCACCAATGGGTCTAATTTTTGTATAGGATACTTTTAAATCCATACTACTTTTATCTCATTGACTAGCTTGATCTTGTAATTGTCAAGATTGAGGGATGCTCTGTTTTTAATTTTTTTTTTTTTTGTTTAAATTTTTTATTCTAATGATGTTTTATTTCTTTTGCTAGCAGTTCCTCTCAATCTTCTGATTTTACTCTCGCCGCTTATTCTAAACCGTCCATCCGAAACATGCTCCACTGTATATGCATCATTCCTTTGCTATTGCTCACCAAACCCTTTTTCCTCGAAGTAGAAGTAGCGGTGCGACGAAAATGCTCCGATCTATGGTTTGAATGTCTTATGCCTGCATATAAATCCTGACTTTACCAGGTAGGAATTTTTTGTGATAGGTAATGTTCGTCTTTCACGTGGTATCGTTGATGTTACTTGGTTTTTGACTTCATAGAATCGTTGGAAATTGGTAATTGTATTGGATGCCGAGATCTTTTGATGGGTAATTGTATTGGATACTTCCCCTTGGCATGAAGAGATTTTGGAGTTTTTAGAGAGTATCTAAAAGGAATTCTTGTTCGTTTGAAGTTATTTGGTTTTTTTTCTATTTTGGAGTGTGATTGACCATCTGTATTATTGCAGATCTGGTAACTTTTATCCTCGCATAATGATGTTTGATGAACTTTAGTGGGGCGTGGGTTCTTTAGCAACCTCTGAAGAATGGGTTTCATCTTTCCCTTTCCTTTTCACTCTAGACTATCTTGCTTTTGAAGTTACCAAGTTTGAGACATTTGAGGAGTTTTGAATTGATTTTTTAAGGTTTTAGTGGCCTTGCTTCAATCTGGAATTTGGAGCTGGCTTGAAATCAGTTGCAAGCCTTCGTTAAGAAGTGTTCCAATTTTGTTTTCATCGCCAAATCCGTTGCCAACAACTATTACTGAAGGGGGTTTCAATGAGATTTTCATTTTTGTCTTCGATTATTAGGTTGTCCTGTGTATGGAAGATTTATGAGCGATGTTGTCGGTTTTTCCAGGTAGAATGATTATGCAATCTAGGGGGGCTACTCAAATATGATGTTACAGGTTCTCAATACTGATTATCTCCTTCGTGAACGTGCTTTATCTGGGAGTTAAACGGCTGGTAATGAGCATGGAAGGATCTGATTTTTGTTTGTATTCTTGAACATGCCTAGTAGGGATAATTGGAAACTTGGTTTGATAAATCTTGGAGATGGCTCTTCAGAAACCTGGTTTGGTTTCTTGTATTGTATATTGGTCCTTAAGTCGGTGAGCGGGATTTGTTATTTTCTATGATTTAACAATTTGTGTTGAATCCATGGTGTTCGGGATCGGAAGGGGACGATCCCCGAGTCAGTTCCGATCCTAAATAAACCCAAAAAAAAGTGGATCGCCCGATCCGGACCAGGATCGGACGATGCATAAATTTTTTTTTTTTTTTTTAATTAGAAGAGGTCGTTTGTCTCGGCCGATCCTGAGTTGGATCGGCGGTCCAATTCGGGATCGGCCGAGAACGATCCCGAGCCGGAAACCGAGTTTAAACACTATGGTTTCTATAAGTCCTAGGGATTTTAGAACTGTTAGTTACATAACAATTAGCATACAAGTAAATACTTGAGTAAACACGGCAAGCTTAAATAAGTAACATATTATTCATGTTTTATTAGAAAGTATGAAACTAAATAACCTACTTCGATCCCTGAACTGAAACCCTCGTTGATTGTTAATTTGAGCCACCTGAGAACCCACACTATAGGAATTCTTTCTGTATATAACAAATCAAATAAAAAAAAGTAGCTGTGATCTGCCCTAATTGCTATTTACACACAACAAACAACGACTACCCAGACCCAGTTCGATTTGAACTTCACTTGATCACAGAGAATTGCACGAACAGAACAGGCGTAAGATAACAACAGGAAAGAAAAACATTATATCTCGTTGAGACAAATCCACGAACAGTATGAGAGAGAGACAAAGCGTACCAACGAGGAGGACGAAACGCTTGGCGGGAGCGTTGAAACGAGGGGGAACGGGATCCATGCCATGGACAATTGGAGTCTTGAAATAGATATCGAAAATGCTTAGCATGTAAACTGCGTGGAGAACTACGCCCAGAACTACAAGCCAGCTCTCTCGCCTCTTAAACCACCTTCTCCGGCTCAAAGCTTTTCTGCTGTCTTCGACTTCTCTTCCCCCCAAGATCCCGTCTGCATTGCCCATTTTTTTCTGTTCGCTGCAGAGAGAGATGAGAAATTATATGACGTGAAGTTTTGTATGTTGGCTGTCTCGACGTTCCAAGAGCAGCAGCCTGTGCCTGGACAACTCGCAAGGTAGGTAACTGGTCCAAATGGGATTTACAGTTCGACGCCTCGAGTGCAAGTGAATGGGGCTCGCATCCTCTACAGCTTAAGGGTTACAGCAATCCATACAGCACCGTTGGATTGCTGCCACGTGGGTACCT
>JAUPMG010127855.1:0-11573 GCA_031762675.1 Pachysandra terminalis | reverse complement strand
TTGTTCAATTTGCAAATATCGTATGTTCCCACATGATCCAATCATACTACTCGAGGATGCTCCCCCAAAACCAACCCATATACGAAATAGTAGATTATTCTATGCGCAGCAACATAGTTTCTAGGGATTTCAACCTAGAGGACACAAGTGTCTCACCTTATTTTGATCATGGGACAATCCCAAGGCATCACCCAGAACTTCCTCAGGGATCATACATATTTAACAATCAACAGAGGGAATAACCTGACTCAATATTTTTCCAAGATATTAATAAAATGAACTACACTTGGGAGTCATCTTATCACAAGTCTGTAGAGGCATACCAACAAAATGGCTCTCTCTCAGCTTGGGCGACAAACATATAGCCCACTCATAGGGCAATAAACGTCAAATAGTCAATAAACCATCTAACAGTCTAAACCTAGAGGGTATCACATGGGGTGTTAGACTGAGCCATTACGGCAGAAAAGTCCATATGCCACTCGTTGTAGTCAATTCATTTAATTAATGCATACATAGAGTGCTTCCCAGTCATATATTCAACTTAACAATCACATGGGCACAATCCTATGGCCACACATTTCAAGGCACACTAGTGCTCAACAGTGCACACTAAACTTAAATGATCATCTAATGTGAGAAACATGATATAAATAGTGTGGCAAGGTATGTGCACATCAATACAAGAAAATAATAATACCAACCCAGTCACATTTATAGATAACACATCACATAATAACATAAGATTCAATTCTATACCTATACATACGCAAATAAAAGGAGAAGAGTTAAAGAATGGGTTTTGGGTTTATTTACATAAGTTTCCTGAGAAAGCCATACTGCTAAGCTAACTCAGGGTTGGTTATAACTTGGTTTGAAGGGTCATGTTTTGTTGGACAAGCCCACTAACTCCAAAAGTGTGGTAGAACAACTAGGATAGGGGTACTACAGGTGTCCAAGGTCATAAACCAAGCAAAAAGGCTGAAATTGGGTTTCGGCGAGGTGTTCGGCGCACCTTCAGGGCGTCGAGGAGGTTCGGCAAGGTTCTCGGTGAGGTCGTCGGCGAACCGAGGAGGGTTCGGCGGGGTTCTCAACGGATCGAGAAGGGTTCGACGACCTAACCAGAGCATTGAAATGGGTCTCTGAGTTTCGGTGAGCATATTCGGCGAGCCGAGGAGGTCGCCGAAATGTCTCGGCAGGGAGTTCGGTGAACCGAGGAGGTCGCCGAAACTCGAGATCAGGCAAATCTGAGGTATTTTTGGATTAGATTTCACCCTGAGCTTGCTAATCACCTAATGGGGCTTCGAAATGATTTCTAGGCCAAGGGGAATTGGTCTACATGGAGATCCACTAGTTCTTCCATAAATCCAAACCCTAGAAACTGAAAACACATAAATCAGGTCATATAAGTCATCTAAGAAGGACGGGTTCTCAAGGGTATGGGATTTGATCCCTAAATCATCAAATCCAACAACCAAACTCATGGGGGATGGGAGAACACAATCACATGCATTCTTCCCCCATGCTCACAATGTTAAGATAAAAGTAAATACACAAACATCGAAGGAATACTCAACTTGGGGGTTGCCGGGTCGCGTCCGAGGCTTCATCTCCATTCATTCGGGGATTTGAGGTCTTCCTCCTTCTTCTCCAAGAGCTCCAACGAACAAGAGAAACGAGGGAGAGAGATATGAAAGAAAATGAAGGTTTCTAGCTCTATCATTTACAACTAACCACCTAATTAATTTATGATAGCACAATTAGGTTTAGGGTTTGATAATGAATCTTCTGAGCTGTTAAAACTGATTATCATCTTGCTAATTGATTTTATTTCTTATTTATCTGCCAAGTCCAGTTATCTGACCCGTACTATTCCTAAGTCTATCTGGTTAACCTGATCAGTTTTAGGTGACTTAAGGGTTTCTAAAATATTTTATAAGATTAAGGATCTTATGAGTTTTAATCCTAATTTATTGAGATTAAATTACTAATTTATCAAATTACTATTTAACCTTAAGGCTTCAAGTTATAGTTTTAGGATTTATTCAGGCTGTTACAGATGGTCACCCGACTGCCTCCCGAGTAGGCTTCTCTTTACATATCGACCTAAGGGAGACTGTCAACCGACAAGTCTCCCGAGTATGCAATCCTTACCGTACCTACATAAAGGAGATGGCCACCCGACTAGCCTCCCGAGCAAGCTTTTCTCTACATATCCACTTAAGGTTATCAATCGACTGCCTCTTCATATGACCACTTACATATGTCTTATCCGCTCGCCACCTTGAGATGGTCAATTCCTTAGGCTAGCCTCCATGAGAGGGCCAATTCATCAGGCTTGCCACTTCGAGATGGCCAATTCGTCACTAGCGGCCAACCACCTCGAGATGGTCAATTCATCACTAGCGGCGAACCACACCGAGATAGTCAAATCGTCATTACATAACTTATCTTTTCTTAGCGGGCTTGCCACCCTAAGATGGCCAATTCGTCATCACTTATCTCTTTTTCAGCAAGTTTTCCACCTCAAGATGGTCAATTCGTCACCTCTTATCTCTTTCCAGAAAGCTTGCCACCTCGAGATAGCCAATTCGCCACATCTAATCTATTCTCAATGGGCTTGCCACCCCGAGATGGCCAATTCGTCACGACTCATTATTTCTCAATGGGCTTGCCACCCCGAGATAGCCAATTCGTCATGACTCGTTATTTCTCAGCAGGCATGCCACCCTAAGATGGCCAATTCGTTGTGACTCATTATTTCTTAATGGGCTTGCCACCCCAAGATGGCCAATTCGTCACGACTCATTGTTTCTCACCGGTCCAACCACCCTAAGATGGCCAATTTGTCACGACTCATTATTTCTCACTGGGCTTGCCACCCTGAAATCGCCAATTCGTCATGACTCATTATTTCTCAACGGGCTTGCTACCCCAAGATGGCCAATTTGTCGCTACTCATTATTTCTCAATGGGCTTGCCACCTTGAGATGGCCAATTCGTCACGACTCATTATTTCTCAGTGGGCATGCCACTCTGAGAGGACCAATTCGTCACGACTCATTATTTCTCAGTGGGATTGCCACCTCGAGATGGCCAATTCT
The DNA here is from genome assembly GCA_031762675.1 of Pachysandra terminalis. Lineage (NCBI taxonomy): Eukaryota > Viridiplantae > Streptophyta > Magnoliopsida > Buxales > Buxaceae > Pachysandra > Pachysandra terminalis. Next base: position 8,469 of record JAUPMG010127855.1, on the reverse strand, counting down.
TCACGACTCATTATTTTTCAGACCCTGCGATGGCCAATTCGTCACTACTCATTATTTCTCAGCGGGCTTGCACTTCGGGATAGCCAAGTCATCACGACTCATTATTTCTCAGTAGGCTTGCCACCCTGAGATGGCTAATTCGTCACTACTCATTATTTCTTAGCGGGTTTGCCACTCAAGATGATCGAGTCATCTTAACTCATTATTTCTCAGCGAGCTTGCCACCCCCGATATGGCCAATTCGTCACTACTCATTATTTCTCAACGGGCTTGCCACCTTGAGCTGATCAATTCGTTACAACTCATTATTTCTCAACGGGCTTCACCTTGAGATGGTCAATTCGTCACTACTCATTATTTCTCAATGGACTTACCACCCTGAGATTGTCAATTCATCACGACTCAGTATTTCTCAATGGGCTTGCCACTCATAGATGGCCAATTTGTCACGATTCATTATTTCTCAGTGGACTTGCCACCCTGAGATGGCCAATTTGTGACGACTCATTATTTTTCAGTGGGCTTGCCACCCCGAGATGGCCAATTCGTCACGACTCATTATTTCTCAGCGGGATTGCCACACTTAGATAGCCAATTCGTCACTACTCATTATTTCTCAGTGGGCTTGCCACTTTGAGATGGCCAAGTCATCACGATTCATTATTTCTCAGTGGGCTTGCCACCCTGGGATGGCCAATTCATCATCACTCATTATTTGTCAACGAGCTTTCCACCCTGAGATGGCCAATTTGTCACAACTCATTATTTCTCAATGGGCTTGCCACCCCGAGATGACGAATTCGCCACAACTCATTATTTCTCAACTGGCTTGCCACCGCGAGATGTCCAATTCGTCACGACTCATTATTTCTCAACGAGCTTGCTACCCTGAGATGGCCAATTAGTCACTACTCATTATTACTCAACGGGCTTGCCACCCCCTAGATGGACAATTCGTCACAACTCATTATTTCTTAGCGGCCTTGCCCTGGGATGGCCAATTCATCATGACTCATTATTTCTCAGCAGGAATGCCACCCTAAGATGGCCAATTCGTCACTACTCCTTATTTCTTAATGGGCTTGCTGTAAGGACCTGAAAATTTTTGAAACTTTTGAAAATGGTATTCGATAATTTACTTGAGGGACTAAGGGTAAATTAGTAATTCAACCTAAGGGAGAATTAATGTTGTATGAGGATCCTTGAATAATCAATTTGAGTTGTAGAACCTTAAAGGTTAATTAGAATTAATAAAAAGAGTCAAACCCAAAGGGTTAACTTAACCAAGTACACTAGACTTAAGTGAAACCTGTAAGGACCCAACAAAACAGACCCTAAGCTTTTGAAGAAGTATAAATACTCCTTATGACTTCAGAAACCCTATATGTTGCTGGAAAATTAGAAGCAAGGACAACCTAGGGCAAGGGGAGAGAGCTTGAGCATCAGAAAATCAAAGGGAACAAGCTGGAACAACAAAAGATCAACAAAATTCATGGCTCCATCAATTTCAAGGTGAGTGGACTTTCAATTCATGAGCATTTGAGCGAAAAAACCCATATTTCAGTACCCTAGTACAACAATTTAATCTTTGAATGTGATCAAAACAAGTAGGAATCAAACTATATCATGCATGGAGTGCTGATGCTGTGTTCTAAAATTATGGCAAATGATAAAAGATGGTTTTTTTTGTTTTTTTGAAGGTAAGTTCTAGTATTAAAAAAGAAAGGGGGAGGAGAAGGAAAAAAAGAAAAAAGAAAAAAAGGCTACAGATAGCCAAAAACACTCCTACATGGAGGAGTACAAGAAATCAAACAGGAGAGGATGTCATCTAGTTGATCTGTCTTTCCCCCCACTAGGTGGTAATTCAATAGATTCAAAGTATTACCATTATGAGCATTAATAAGATGAACAGAGGTACGAATTTGTTGAAGCACATGTCCACCATTAGAAGATGAGTCTTTGAAGATTCTGAAGTTTCTTTCAGTCCATATCCAATACACTGTTGCACCAAAACTTAATCTTCTGATGTAATCGATGCGGTTTAACCCTTTGAAATGGTTGTTACACCATACCGGCTCTTCGGCCAAGGTAAACAAATTCTGGAAAGAGCAGATTTCAAACAGACCTGTGGCCAAATCCAGTTGGAGAAGGGACATTGAAACAATAGGTGGCAGATCGACTCTTCTTGGCTATTGCAGAAATAGCATTGCACAGTGGGGATGATCCCCCATTTGATTAATTTATCTTGTGTTAGAAAAGCTCCACGAGCAGTAAGCCAAAGAGACCAAAAGTTTCTTTCCTTGATGTAATAGGTATGGACCCATTTAACCCGCAATGATTGCTTATCACTGATGACATTCCAAAGAAACATTAGGATAGCACACTGGTTCCAAAGCACAATGTCAAATAAACCAATACCCCTTTCAAGTTTTGAAGTACAAAGGTCTTTTCAGGACACAATACAAATTATAGTCTTTTCACCACCTCATTCCCATAGAAATCTACAGCATACCTGTTTTAGCATCTTTAAAATCTTATTGGGAAGAATGAAATTGGAGCACCAATAGGCTTAGATGCCAAAGAGCACAGATTTAATCAATTGAGTCCTTCCAGCATAAGAAAAGTGTTTGAACTTTCAGCTTTGGGTCTTCACTTTGATCTTGTCCAAAATTCGAGTACAAAGGTTGGTAGATAACCTTGATGATATAAGAGGGAAACCAAGATAAGAGATAGGAAGCTTGCCCTTAGATATGTTCCATAAGCTCATGATAGCAGCTTTGGTGTCAATATTAATAACTGAGAAGAAAATGGAACTTTTGCTGCGGTTGACATTGAGCCCAGTAAATAATTGAAGTCTTCCATCGCATTAAACAAGAGCTTAGAAGAGACCACATCCCCATGGTAAAACGTGAACAAATCACCAGCAAAACTGATTTGAATAATGTTATTAGTAGCAAAATGATGGTGATATTGAAAGCCTTCAAGAGAAGGTTGGTGAGTGATAGATGAAGCCAGGCTCTCCATAATAATGCAAAATAGGTAGGGAAAGAGGGGGTCACCCTGTCATCCTCTACTACCTTTGAAGAAACCAACAAGGCTGCCATTAAAGGATAGGGAGAAGGAGGTGGAAGAGATGAGCTCCCAAATCCATCTCCTAAATAAAACAGGGAAGTTCCATTTGGTCAGGATGAAATCAAGAGTACTCCATTTGACATGGTCATAAGCCTTCATAAGGTCCAGCTTCATAGCAAATCTAGGTTGCCCTCCAGATAGATGGTAATCATGAACAAGTTCATGAGTAAGTTGGATATTGTCTAAAATAGACCTCCTAGGAATAAAAGCAGATTGGTAAATCCCAATTAAGGGGTCAAGACATTGTTTGAGTCTGTTGGCAATGATCTTAGATATACATTTATATATCAAAGTGCAGCAAGATATAGGTCTGAAATCCATAGTAGAGGAGGGGTTTTTACATTTAGGAATCAAAGTTATAATGGTGTGATTGACTTCTTTGAGGAGTTTACCAGTAGCAAAAAAGTCACTAACAGCATCACATAAATTCTGACCTGTTATGTCCCAAGTGGAGATGAAAAATAAAGGAGTATAACCATTGGATCTAGGAGATAGATCATCTTTCAAATGGAAGAGAGTGTTCTTAATCTCATCATGTAAAACTCTCTTGGTGAGCTTGTAGGCAGCCTCATTGGTAAGTGATTGTGGAAACTGAATAGAGTCTGGGCAAACAAACTCACTGACAGGATGAGTAAGAGTATTCTTCAAGTGATTCTCCAAAGCCTTAGCAATATGATCTTTCTCAGTAAGAATGTTATTGTTGTCATCCTTTAGTGTGAGGATTCTGTTTCTAGCTCTATTAATAAGCAATGATTTATGACAAGACTTACATACATGGGGTTTCTAGTCATAACTTGTATGAATGTACACAATATCCTCCTCATCTTCCTCAGATTCTGCAACATTAAGCTCAATAACATCTGATAATACTGAAGAAGTGTTGATTTCAATACACACGCGAGCATAAGCCAATCTAGTACAGTTCCTAATGGCTTCATCCATATAGAGAGGATTTCCCAACGCACTGGCAATGTGGCCCAAACCAACTGGTGTCCAGTAATCCAAAGGAACATTGTATAATTTAACCCAAATAGGAACCGAACAAAGACCATCCTTAGATAGAATCATTCTAGTCTTCCATTCATGCAGAATCAAAAGTCGCCCTGCAAAGAACCAAGGGTATGATTCAAGAATCTTCTTCCTCATCTCCAGAGTTCCAAAATGAAGAAAAAACAATAATCCTAAGTCATTGGCAGAAACTGAGACAACACCAAATTTGCCCTAAATCTTTTCAGCTATAGATTTGACAGCCTGAAAGGGGAGTCTATTGTCCAAAAACTATCCCACAAGAGTCCCCTCCCATTTGGCACGACCAGTATGAACAACCAATCGAGGGGGTGAACCACACACCTACCATTGGAGTTAGTAGGAGGAAAGTAAGAGAGATCTCTACCTTCAGAGGAAACATTCGCAGAGAAAAGGGGATTCCAAGGTTTGGAAGCAAGGGCCCCTCCATGAATAGGTGGTTCCTAGCAGGTTTGAGGAAAGTGAAAGAGGAGGGGGAGAGAAGAGAGGGGGGGAAGGGACAAAAGAAGACAGAGAAGGGAAGGGAGAAGGTCGAGACAAAAAAGAAGGCTGTGCTAGGGGGCAGAAGCCGATGAGATAGGCAAAGCAGAAACTGGCCTAAAAGCAGCAGCCTTAGGGGAAAGATCCCATGAGAGCTGGAACAGAGCATGATCCCAAAAGGGAATGAGCAGGATGAGCAGGGGGTGGGAGAGCGAGAAAAGTTTTATCAGAAGAAGTCAGCGTAGGAGAAGAAGGAGACACAATAGACTCGGGGAAGGAGCCTAAAAGAGTAGGCAAGGGGCTAACATTGAAAAAGGAAGGGGCATAAGAGATAGGGGTAGGAGGGGAAAAGGGGGATTGATCGTTACTAGATATAGTAACGGTCAAAGAGCGGGAATTTGAATCCAAAAGATTCAGGTTAGAAAAAAAACTCTGAAGCCTACCTGAAGCACCAAAGGGACTCGGAGAAGGAGTAGAGAGAGGAGGGGGAGAAGAGATCGGGTCAGCCTGAGACAAAGAGGAGCCAAACCAAAGATGGAACGAGGAATATCCGGCAAAGGGAGGTTGGATGGAGAAGGGAGCAAGGAGCTAGAAAACAAAGCATCAGAGGAAGGAGTCACCGAAAGCTTAGCCATAGACCTGGTGACAGGTTTACGGTTAGAGTTTTTCCCAATGATACAAAGGAGAAGGGAGCAAGAGGTGACGGAAAGAAAAAAAGTGGAGGAAGGATTGAAATGGAAAAAATAAAAAAAGAGAAAGCAAAAGGAAACAAAGCAAGGGGAGAGGGTAGACTGAGAGAAAAAGAGGGAAGGAAGGAGGAGGAAGGACTAAAACAGAGAGTAAAGCAAAGAAAAAACAGGAAAGCAAATAGAAAACATGATTGGAGGAAGAGAAAGAACGCAAAGCAAAACCAATGAAGAAGGTTGCCAGCATCAACGCTGGCAAGGACCGAAGAAAGAGGTTGCGCTTAGAGCATAGCGGAGAAGAAGGTTGCGCTTAGAGTACACTGCCTATTGGATGATAAAAGATGGTTTCTAATACCAAATATGAATGTTATGGATAAATAGCCTTATGTGTATGAGAAATCTTCATAAAATGATGAGATATGTTAAGAAATTATGTTCCAATTAAGAACCACAAAAAATCTAAGCCAAACAGGCAAATAACAAAAAGGGAAAAATTTGAATTTGCGATCACGAGTGGACCCACCGGTATACCGTCGGATGTCCCCCGACATAAACTATTTTTAATTTCTCAGGGTGTTGAAGGACTGGAGTAGACTCGACGAGGCCACCGACCAATCCAACAGGGCCACTGACCACTGTGGATTGAAATGCATTGCACGTGATGATTGATTGATTGAAATGCATTATCATTGGTAACTTGTGTAGATCGATTGTGATTGTGATTAATTAATGATTGGTCTTAGCAAGGTAGAACCTTGTGGATTATGTGATTGGTTACGGGTGTACTTCCACCGTGGGTGAAAGTCCCTAAAGGAATATTGAATGGATATTGTTACTGATTATGGGGTGTACTTCCACTGTGAGTGAAAGTCCCTAAAGGAATGTTGAGTGGATATTGTTATTGATTATGTGTGTACTTCACCGTGGGTGAAAGTCCCTAAAGGTATGCTGGTCGTAACATGGTGAGACAATGGGTATTTATTATGTGTTGAAATTGGTTGTGACTGTGATTGGTTATGGGTGTACTTTACCGCGGGTGAAAGTCCCTAAAAGAATGATGGTTGTAACATGGTGGATCATGTGGTGTTTGTTTGTACACATAGTGAGACTATGTGTGCTATATATGATATTATGATGTAGTTACTTGATCGTAGCATGGTAGAACCATGTAGTGATTGTTATGTGTATGTTGGCTGTAGCATGGTGGAACCATGTGGATATTGTTGTGGAACATAGTGTGACCATGTGTTTGCTATAATCCTTGTTTTGTGTCACATGGTGGGACCATGTGAGTGCATGTATGTATGTTGTTTGGAACATGGTAGATCCATGTGGAATCTTGTTGAACATGATAGGATCATGTAGATCGTATTAACATAGTGGGACTATGGGAATGGTGAATCATTGACTTGTTATAATATGATCTTGCGTGGTGTGCATGTGAATTGTGATTTCATATGATGTTGTAATATGCATACTAAAATGTGAGACACTGTATGAGGATATGTTTAACATACATTTTACTGTGTTATTATATGATGGATGAAATGCATGAATTAACTGTATTGTTATGCATACATAAAAGTAGATATTGTAGTCTCGTTGGATTTCTTTACTAGGCTTCGGCTGATCCTTATCTCTATAGGTGATCGGATTGTCTGACCTTGGCTGGCTACTGGAGAAGAGACAAAATTGAGATACTTTTATCATTGAGACTATTGGTTTATTTACTTTAGTTGCTTTTATTACTTTGATTTCACCCTAAGTGGGCAAAACATGTAATGGATTATTTCAGTTTACTTTTTCGAGTGTTATCTCGATAGACTTTGGTTGAGCTATAATTGAATTTTATATGTGAGACTTTTGATGTTGATATTTATTATTGTTGAGACTCTGATTCAACCAGGCAAGGGTTGATTATGTGGCTGGTTATCCGTTTTTGCGTGGTGGATCCGAAGGTAAATCCCTTGGAATCCTCAAGACTTATATCTCGGATTTGGGGCGTGACAAAAACCATTAAGATAAGGTGTTAATTATGATAGAATACAACTTAGAGTTGTTAAGTGAAATGTGAGGTTGACTATTCCCCACTTGCCTAGAAAATGTGAGATGACATAGAGAAATGACACAATGATTAGGACACTGAAAATGAAGAGTGTACATGATAGTCTAGAAGTAAATGCACATAAAAATGATGTTCTAAATATCTTGAGGAAACGATAGATAATGCTTATGAAGAAAGCTGAATATTGGTGTGAGATGTGAAATGAATTTAGAAGCAAGTCTAAAATCTTTAATTTGATATGTTAACTATACATGGAGATTAATTGTGGGAAAAAATGAATACTTGTATGTATGGATTGATCCTAATAGGATGTGAATTGACCTTAGATGAATATGTATAATAATCCTAGAAGAAAGGGTGAATTAATCCGAGATGGAATGATAATGAATACTAGATGTATATGTGAACTGATTTCATATGACTACATGAACTGATGTTAGATGGATATGTGAATTGAGTTCAAATGATTATATGATCTAATATTAGATGAATGAGTGAATTGACTTCAGATGAGTATATGAACTAGTGTTACAGAAATATGTGAATTAACTTTAGATGCTTATATGAATTGATGCTAGATGAATATGTGAATGGATTCTGGATGAAAGCGTGAACGGATTCTGGATGAAAGCGTGAACTGATTCTACAAGGCTATGTGAACTATTTTTTATGAGCATGTTAATTGACCTTAGTGGAAAATTTGAACTGATCCTAATTGGATATGTGGACTAAGCCTAGTTGGATGTGTGATTTGATTCTAGTTGGATGAGAAAATTCATCCTAAGTGGTTGTATGAGTTAATGTTAGTTTGATGTGTACTCTGATATATATATATATGCAGTAGATGTATTGCAAGTAAAGTAATGACCTTGACTATATGAATCACTAGAATTGTGATGTAAATGATTATGCTATTATAATAGATTAAATGAAAGATTAAATGATGTACATGCTTAAGATTACGCATAAAACATAATGATTAGAGGTAAGTAATGACCTTGATTATATTGAATCACTAGAATTGTGATGTGAATGAATACACTATTACACTAGACTAAAAGAGTGATGAAATAATATATA
>JAUPMG010127844.1:0-11573 GCA_031762675.1 Pachysandra terminalis | reverse complement strand
TATCTCTCTATCTCTCTCTATATATATATATATATATATATATATATATATATATATATTGGCATGGGAAAAAAAAACCTCTAGGGGGAAAAACAGAATTTGACCCGACAATTTGTAACATTTTACAAAAGCAATTATCAACTTTAAAATGTTTTAAAAAAAAAAATTGAAGGGAGCAGTTGCCCCATCGCGCCCTTATTAGATTTTAAATTCTTAGTACACTTTGTTGGTATAGATGATGGATGCACCTAAATTTATATATAAGTTTGCATATAAATGTGTATATTGTTATGTGGAGCCCGGTTAGTGGCTTAGTGGTTGGCCCGGCCCACTAGGGTTTTGTGGGAGTGTTGAGAGGCAGTGAGGGATATTTTCCTTAATCCTTTGTTAATTGTAATTAGTCTCTTGGAAGATAGTGAAATCTCTACAGCTTCGTGGACGTAGGCAATTCTTGCTGAACCACGTTAAATCTCTGTGTGCTTGTGCTTGTGCTTGTTTGATTTTCCAATTTGTTCTTATTTCGTATCAATTGGTACCAGAGCATGGTTAGGGAAAATCTGGAGAGAAACCAAAAAAAAAAAATTATTTATTTAATTTTTGTGCAACGCACAGAAGGAGATTGAGATTCCAGGCAGATCAAGGACGATTAATGCCGAAATTTCGATTTGCTTGATTGAAATCGGCAAAGGTTTGTCGATTTTTCATCAAATATGAAGTTTAATAAGGGAGAGTCGTCGTCTCTGTGAATAAGACAACTGCGTGCAGCGAGCAGAGCCGGTTGTTCGTCGTTTGTGGGAGAAGGCGGCAACGTGGTTGCCGCCGAGTGGCATACCGTGCAGCGACCCAACGAAGGCGACTGCTTGCAGCGCGGGTTCGTGAGCAGCGACTGGTGTTGCCGTGGAGATTGCGTGCAGATCGTGCGTTTCGCTGAATAATTAGTAATTGACTCGCCCCTTATCAGACGACACTATGAATCCGTGGAGATCGGTGCCGTCTAGTTGGTGCAGTAGCAGCTGCGCAACAAGGGGGAAAAAAACTAGGGCATCTTCGTTCTGTGCAAGAGAAGAGTGAAAGAGGTGCTGACATCACAATGATGTCATTGTGGCCCAGATCGAACGGTTAGGATTGCTTCGCCTGTTTTGAGTCATCCAGACTCGGATTTGCAAACCGTTTTCTTCTGTGCACTCGCAGAGACAAGATCTACGCTGTAGCCAGAGCGGATGTTCTGTTTGGTTAGTGTGCTATTCTATTAAGCCTGAACCAGTGTGTGTTTCTTTTTTTGTGATGGCTGGGGAAGAAGTCAAAGTTTCCGAAATTGAAAAATTTGATGACATTGATTTTGGGAACTGGAGGATGCAAATTGAAGATTACCTCTACGGAAAGAAGCTTCATCTTCCTCTATTGGGGAAGAAGCCAAATAACATGGATGATGCAGATGGAATCTTCTGGATCGATAAGTTTTGGGTGTAATCCGGTTAGCGCGGTCAAGGTTAGTTACACACAATGTTATCAAGAAAAAGACCACTGCTGATATTATGGCGACCTTGTCTGATATGTACAAGAACCGTCAGCAAATAACAAGGTGTCTTTGATGAAGAAGCTGTTCAATTTAAAAATGGCAGAAGGTAATTCCGTGACTCAACGCTTGAATGAATTTAATACTATCACAAATTAGTTATCATCTGTTGAAATTGAGTTTGATGATGAGATTCGGGTGTTGATTCTGTTGCCTCATAGCCAAATAATTGGGAGGCCATGAGAATGGCTATGAGTAATTATGCCGGGAAATCAAAACTGAAATATGATGATATTCGGGATCTGATCCTAGTTGAGGAGGTGCGTAGAAGAGATTCAAGGGAAACCTCGGGTTCGAGTTTTGCTTTTAATGTCGATACTCGGGGTAGAGGTTTTGTCAGAAGTTCAAACAGAGGCAGATCAAAATCTAAAAATACAAGCAAGAGCAAGACTAGACCTTGGTAACCAGGCAGTTGCTGGTATTGTGGCAAAACAGGGCATCTCAAGAAAAATTGTAAAAGTCTGAAGAAAAGTGGGAATGACTTCGTGAATACAGTAACTGAGGAAGTTCAGGACGCTTTACTTCTTGCAGTTTACAGTCCGGTTGATGATTGGGTTTTGGACTCGGGGGATTCGTTTCATACCACTTGACACTGAGAAATCATGCAGAACTATGTTTATGGTGATTTCGATAAGGTGTATTTGGTTGATGGAGAAGCATTACATGTCGTGGGCTTGGGTGATGTGTGCATCACATTCACTCATTGACAAATAGATCCATGTGGAATTTGCAGTAATTTAGACATTTTCCAGAGTTGAAGAAAAATCCGACCTCGGTGGGAAAACTCGATGATAGTGGTCGATTTGTTTTCTTTGGTGGAATGTGGAAAGTCACAAAGGGAGCAATGGTGTTTGTTCGTGGTCAGAAAACTGGTACGTTATATTTGACCTCGGGGGTCCAAAGATACCATTGTTGTTGTTGAAACTGAGAACATTGTAGAGCTTTGGCATTGCAGACTTGGTCATATGTGTCAGAAAAGGGATGAAGGTCCTAATGTCAAAAGGAAAGCTAGCAGGATTGAAATCAATTGATTTGGATATGTGCGAGAGTTGTATTCTGGGAAAGCAGAAAAGGGTCAACTTCTTGAAAGGCGGCAAAGGTCTAAGGTCAAGAAAGCTGGAACTTGTACACACTGATGTGCAGGGGCCATCTCCGGTTACATCTTTTGGTGGTTCTCGGTACTATGTTACCTTTATCGATGACTTCAGCAGAAAGGTATGGGTTTATTTTCTGAAAAATAAATTTTATGTGTTTGAGACTTTCAAGAGATGGAAGGCCATGGTTGAGACTGAAACATATCTGAAACTAAAATGCCTGAGGTCTGATAATGGTGGTGAATACATTGATGGAGGGTTCAAGGAGTACTGTGCAACGAATGGTATCATGATTGAGAAGACCATCCCCGGGACACCGCAACAAAATGGGGTTGCAGAACGCATGAACATAACCATCAATGAGCGAGCCAGAAGTTTGAGGTTGCATGCTGGATTACCTCAGACTTTCTGGGTAGACGCAATTAATACTGCAGTTTACTTGATCAACCATGAGCCATCAATTCCTTTGGAGTGCAGACTACCAGAAGAAGTTTGGACTGGAAAAGAGGAAAATCTTTCTCATCTAAACGTTTTGGCTATGTCTCTTATGTTCATATTGATTCTGATGCTCATAGCAAGCATGATGCCAAGTCGAGAAAGTGTGTCTTTATTGGCTATGGGGATGAGTCATTTGGCTGCCGTTTTTGGGATGATCAGAATCGAAAAATCATCAGAAACAGGAATGTGATTTTTAATGAGAAAGTTATGTACAAGGACAGATCTAGTGCAGTTACATATTCCACAGTTGCAGCTTCGCGCAAGTCTAAGTTTGTAAGTCTGGATGAGTTCCCTGAAATCACAGTGCATAACACAAGTTTGACTGACAGAGAGTCTGATCTGCAGGAGGAACATAGTGCACCTATTCCTATTATTCCACATGTAGATGTTGAACCGAGTACACCTACAGTTGTTGTTCGCAGGTCTTCCAGGTCCATTAGACTTCCACAATGTTATTCACCTACCTTGAATTATATTCTACTGATTGATGGTGAATCGTAGAGCTTTGGTGAAACATTGCAAAATGAAAATTCGAACAAGTGGGAGTTAGCCATGAAATATGAGATGGATTCTCTTTTAAGGAATCAGACATGGGAGCTAACTGATCTACTGCCAGGAGAGAAGGCTTTGCACAGCAAGTGTGTATACCGAGTGAAGAATGAGTTTGATGACAACAAACAGTATAGGGCTAGAGAGAATTTGCTTCTTGAGCAGTTAGATGTCAAGACTGCATTCCTTCATGGTGACTTGGAGGAAGACATTTACATGCATTAGCCAGAAGAGTTCACAGTACAGGGAAATGAGAGCATGGCTTGCAAGCTGAGGAAGATCTTGTATGGCCTGAAGCAAGCTCCAAGGTAGTGGTACATGAAGTTTGATAATGTCATGTGTAGTTTGGGGTACACCAGATGCGAGGCAGAACACTGCTGTTACGTTGAGTACTTTGGCAACTCTTATATTATTCTTATGTTATATGTTGATGGCATGCTTATTGCAGGATCTAACATCTAGGAGATTAATAATTATAAGAAGCATATGTCAAGACATTTTGCAATGAAGGATTGGGGTGCTACGAAACAAATCCTTGGCTTGAGAATTATCAGAGACAGAGCCAAAGGTACTTTAAAGATTTCGCAATCTGAGTATGTAAAAAAGGTTCTTTGCAGGTTTAATATGGATAAAGCAAAACCAGTGGGCACACCTTTGGGAAGTCATTTCAGACTTAGCAAGGAACAGTCACCAAAGACAGAACATGAGCGTGACTACATGAGTAAAGCTCCCTATGCTTCAGCTATTGGCTCTCTTATGTATGCTATGGTTTGTACTAGACCTGACTTTGCCCATGCAGTGGGAGTTGTGAGCAAATACATGAGAGTATCCAGGAAAGCAGCATTGGGAAGCAGTAAAGTGGATTATGTGGTATTTGAAAGGTACTTCAGATACCTGTCTTTGTTTCATTGCAGTTGGGTTGAAGCTCTAGGGTTTTGTAGATGCTGATTTTACAGGTGAAGTTGATAGCAGGAAGAATACTACAGGTTTTATATATACTCTTGGTGGTACTGCTGTGTCTTGGGGTTCAAATTTACAAAAGGAGGTTACCATTTCTACCACAGAAGTTGAGTATGTTGCTGTAACATAAGCTGCAAAGGAGATGGTTTGGCTACAGGGTTTCTTGGAAGAATTGAGCAAGAAGAATGAGAAGGGTATTCTTTACAGTGACAATCAGAGTCATATTTCTTGCCAAGAATCCGGCATTCCATTATAGGACTAAACATATTCAGGTTAAATTTCATTTTATTCTATATCTTCTTAATAGTGGGCAACTGGTGCTTGAGAAGATTTGTGGAAATGAGAACCCGACAGATATGCTGACTAAGGGTGTTACCCTCAAGAAACTGAAGTTGTGCGCAACTTCGGTTGGTCTTCTAGCTTCAAGACATGATTTGAGTTGCAGAGGGGTTTTGTCTAGAGACTTGTTTTTTTGTTCTGTTGCTTGTTGTTGAACTAGTCTCCAAGTGGGAGAATTATTGGGTTTTTTATGTGGAGCCCGGTTAGTGGCCTAGTGGTTGGCCCGACCCACTGGGGTTTTATGGGAGTGTTGAGAGGTAGTGAGGGATATTTCCCTTAATCTTCTGTTAATTGTAATTAGTCTCTTCGAAGATAGTGAAATCTCTACAGCTCTGTAGACGTAGGCAATTCTTTCCGAGCCACGTTAGATCTGTGTGTGTGCTTGTGCTTGTTTGATTTTCCAATTTGTTCTTATTTCATATCATATATATGATTAGTAATTAAATACTTAAACTTAATTTTTATCATGTAATTCTTAAGTCTAAGTACGCACTAAGCATGATGAAGAGCACATGTGATTGGTGAGATTGCATTAAGAACCTAGAGGTAAGCTATACGGTAATTGAAGGATGTAGAAGGAAATAGAGGAAATGACATACTTGTAATTAAATGATAAATGAAGGTTAAACTTATAATTTGAAAATTTTAGAATTGCCATCTAATGTGAGTCAAAAGGTTTGTAAACCTAACTGCTGACATGTGGCGTTGAAGGTGATAGAATGGGAACATGTATTAATAATATTTAATTTGAGAGTAACTACAATTAATTAATATAATTGATGTTAAATAAATTAAGGAAAATTACACATAACTATTTAATTAGTAAATATTAATAAGACTAATTAAATTATTAAGCGAATAGGTATAAAAATACTTAAGTTAGATTAATTCTAATAGTGGTAGAAACTGATTAGAGATGAGAAAAACTGCAGAACAACAAGAAGAAGAAAAAAAGGAAGAAGAAGAAGATGATGATGATGAGGGAAACCTAAGCTAGGATTTTAGACTACATCTGTAAGTAATAATACTAACTATATAGTTTTGGATTTGAAGGAATAAAACTAATAGGGTTTAGAATATATTTTTTATGCTTGGATTAGTTTCAATTATATCTTCTATTTTTTTAGTTCAAATTTGAAGTTGCTGTACAGATATTGTGATTCTGTTATGAAGTTGAGATTTGAAGTTCACTATAAAGGTATTGTACTTCTGTTTTGAAGTTTAGATTTGAAGCTTGCCCTAAAACCATGATCCTATTTTGAAGTTCAGAATTGACATTTGCCCTGAAAAGTATACTTGTCTTTTGAAGTTCAGATTTGAAATTTACCGTAAAACTATATTTGTAAGTTTCTGTCACCATCGGTTAACCAAGGAAGCCCCTCGGCTGATTGAAGCTACCTTCAGTATTTCTACAAAACTATATTTTCTCAGACTTGACGGTCTTGGTATACTATTATACTATCTATAAGTGTTAAAGCATGATATAAACATAGATACATGTTTAAAATATGAAAAATATCTTTAAACATGGGATGTGCGGTGTGGGGCAATTTGATTGGGGCCTTGTGCCGATATGTGGGTGTAGGCCAACGTGTGGTTACTACATCCATGCTATGTATTTGTGAAATAAATAATGAGTTTATGATGTTTCCTTTGGATGTCGGCTAACGAGTGACATTTTGGAGTCCTTGCAAGTGACTGTTTTTTCCCATCTAATCAATGTGGATTTTGTTCAGTCTCTACTGATGGTCATGAGCCATAGCCCGGTCATAGCATCAAAGTGACATATTTATATTTAATTTCCTATTGTTAGTTGAATTTATCGTGAGCCTTGTGCTAGTGAGCTGTGCCCTAGTGGCAGCTACTATGGGAAGGACAAGGTGTCCGTGCCAACCTGAACATCTATACGTGTCTTCCGATTATTTTATTTACATTTTAGTTAGAATGCATGATTATTGGAATGCTTCATACATCATATTGTTATTTCTATTTCTGTTATGTTTATAATTATGGTTCATAACTGTTGTTTCAAAGAGCATAATTTTTCGTATAGTTTTATTTTCACCGGTTATTACTAACTGAGAATATAATTTTTTTAAAATGTTTTCTTAAATTTTTCAGAGTCTAACATGGAAGGGGAGGTAGTAGGAGAGGATGAGTAGCTAGAAAGCTAGCTAGAGGCGGAGATCTTAGGGAGTAGAGAGGACGATCATGTTTGTTTGCTGTGAGAGACGGAGTTGTAGAGGACATATTGTATAGTGTATGTAACAACTCTTTTGACATATTCTATGTGTACATTAAGCTTTAAGTTAATGTATAATTTGTTTTAGTTGGTTCCAATATAGATTACTTCGATAAAACTATTACAGACATGATTGGTTTTTAATAAACCACGAACTCTGTGTTGCACACGATAGTCGCGAACCGGGAATTGACAAAATAAGTCCATATGTCCCAGGTCATGATAGTTGTGGTATCAGAGCATTAGATTAAATCGTAAGTCGAAGTATTAGGGTAGACTTAGAATTATAGTCCTAGGATTGACTATGCCCTAAAATCTTGTTTTATTTATGTTAGGAAGAGAGATGTATTGGCGAAGAGCCTTTATTGATAATACTAGAGAGGTGGACAATGGGAGAGAGGATAATATCGCTAGGGCCATCGAGATTATGTGTGTGGTATTACAGCAACAAATACAACAGAATACAATACTGCAGCAACAAGTCCATCAGAATGCTATCCTACAGCCTCAAGCACAACAGAACATGGAGCATGTGCACCGGCCTGAAGGGAATCCCAGTAATCCCCTAGTGGAACATTTCAAGAAGCTCACACCACCTGTTTTTTGTGGACTACCTAACCCACTAGAGGCTGAAAAGTGGTTAATGAGTATTGAGAAGATTCTCGAGATGATGGAGTGTTCGGCAGACAAGAGGGTAGCATTGGCCATGCTTATGTTTGAGGGTGAGGCAAAGCATTAGTGGAGGATGATCAACATAGTGAGAGATGCACCGAGGACTTGGGATGGATTTATGCATATCTTTTACGAGAAATATTTTCCAGACTCAGTTCGGGATCAGAGGAGATGGAGTTCCTTCAGTTGGTTGAGGGCATTATGACGATAGTGCAATACGAGGCAAAGTTTGTTGAATTGTCTTGTTTTGCTCCACGGATGGTGGAAAATGAGATTGATAGGGCAAATAAATTTGAGAGAGGATTAAAGCCAGTGATCAAATCAAATCCTTCTACCTTGAAGTTAAGAACATATGCAGAGTTAGTGGTCAAAGCCCAGATTACTGAGAGGGGTTTCATGGAATTTATGAGAATGAGGGATTTGAAGAGAAGCAATGGATCTACAACAACGGTTCTTCAAAAGGGAGTAGATATGAGTAGAGGAGATAAGAGGCCCGGGATGGATATGATACCACGAAGGACAGACATTTGATGCCTGTAGAAGGTGTGGAAAGTTTCATATTGGACCATGTCGAGCAGTTGTTAGATCTTGTTTCAGATGTGGTCAATTTGGCCATGTAGTCAGGGATTGTCCTATGATGGTAGGACAACAACAATTGCCACAACCACAACAACCATCTCGTTCACAGTTGCCATGACAACAACCACAATAGTCAGTGCAGTCACAACTCCCACGACAACAACCACAACAACAGATACAACGACCTTAGTACCAGCAAAGGCAGAGTACAATGGGGCATAGGCCTAGGGTGCAAGGAAGAGTCTATGCTCCCACACAAGAGGATGCCCAAGCATCGCCATCGGTGGTTAGAGGTACACTTGTTATTTGCCAGCATTCTGTAAATTTGTTAATTGGTCCGAGATGCACGCATTATTTTGTATCTTCGCAATTCATTGATAAGCTAGGCATGGAACCTGAACCCCTAGAGTTTGTTTTAACGGTAGTTACACCTATCGAGGATTCGTTGATTACTGATGTGTGTATAGATCATGTATAATGGAAGTCAAGGGTAAGGAGTTATTGGTAGATTTAATTATTTGGACTTCAAGGATTTTGATATTACTTTGGGCATGGACTGGATGTCCGCCCATAATGCAAGTGTATGTGGAATGTTTTACTATTGTTACCTTTAACATTCCACATCACTCCTTAATTTGTTTTGAAGGAGATCCAGTTTTTGTAAAGAATTAGGATGGGTAGATGAGGTTATGTATCGATTAAAGGCAATTGAATCAGATGAATGTAAAGAACAAATGCCCATTGCCTAAAATTGATGACCTACTTGATCAACTAAAAGGGGCACAGATCGTTTCTAAGATCGGTCTCAGGTCGGGATACCAACAATTTAAAGTGAAGAGTGATGACATACTCAAAAAAACATTCAAGAATGACGTATGATCATTACAAGTTTGTTGTTATGCCATTTGGATTAACGAACGCACCAGCGGTCTTTATGGATTTGATGAATAGGATCTTTCAACCGTTTCTATAAAGTTTCGTAGTGGTATTTATAGATGATATATTAGTTTATCCTCCCAACAGAAGTGAACATGAACGACATCTAGGTATGGTACTTCAAGTACTAAGTGTAGCGACCCGTGTCTTTAAATTATAATTAATATAAATTAATTATATTTAATAGAGAAATCCTTTGTGAAAGATTATATAGGATTCTGTATCTAAATAATTGAAACTAGTAGGATTTGTAATTACAATAAAATATAGGGTCCATTATGTAATATTAGAAATAATGGGGTCACTTAAGTTATTTAAAACGTTATGGAAGCTAGGGTTTGTATTGGGCGTGTAAGACAAGGGGATGGAGGTGACCATGAACCGATTCATTAGGGGTAGTTTAGACATTCTATTAGATTGAGTTGAATTAGGAAGTTATGGATAAAGATGAAAATGACACATGTAAGCATGAGAAGATTTCATAACCTATTCCCTTGCTTGGTGTACATGATCAAGAGAGAGAAGAGAGAGAATTGGTCTTTGGGATTCACACGTCCAAATCAGTAGAGAGAGAAAGGAATATGGTTATGAAGAAAAGAAAAGAGGGAGGGAAGAAAACTGTGTTTGAAGGAAGAAGAAGAAGAAGGCAGAAGGATTTAGTGATCTTTGTTACTGAAAACTACAGAGAACAGATCTAAGGAGAACAAGGCAGGGATTCCTTCGATCTTACGGTAGTCATGTTCATGTTTTATATCAATGCTATAGATATAGGTATAATGCATGATCTATGGATTGAAGCATGTTTAGACTTGAAATCTAATAGCATGATTGTTGAATGAGTACCATGTTGATTTGTTGTTTGATTAATATGCCAACAATTATGTTTGCTGTATTTTTGGTGTTCTTACATGTTTATATGAATTATATGTGAATTCTGAGAATTATGCTATATATTGATTGATTTGGTAGTTTAGATCTGTTGTATAAACTAGATATTGATATAGTAGGTTTGGATCATTAATACATTGACTAGAAACTGAGAATTGGGGTTTGGAAACACTTGAAATATGTATTTTGGGTTATGGGCACGAAGCCCTAGGTGAAAAACCCAAATCTGGGCTAAATTTCTTATTCGGTAGGACTCTTGGTAGATGCCGAGACATCTACCAAAAAAGCCCAGAAATAACACACTCTTTAGACAATCTACTGAAACTTTCGGTAGGAACCTCGGCAGGTACCGAGGATCTACCGATCCCCAATTGAGGTGAAAATTTAGGGAAAGGTCCCTTGGGGAGTTGTACACATGCCTATGAAGTTGGTTCGTGTGCAAAAGAAGTGGTTATGGTCGTGAAAAGTGTATAGGAAGGTCCTAAATTCAGGAAAATAGGGTTGTTTTGGATGAAACATAAGGAGACCTTGACCTTAGTGAATTGGATATGGATATAGGACTACAAGGTAGGATTGTGATGATTAGAAATGGTTGCATAGGAATTTGAATGGTTTGAGTGGTGCTTGTAGCATCGGCTGTTATGACTTGTGTACGGTTCTAATGATGACTTGTATGTTGTATGAGGGTACTAGGAGTATCCATAACCTTTGAATGATTGTTTGTGTTGAATGGATTGTATGTTTTGGTTTATGTTCGTGCACAGGTGCGTTTCCATTGTGGGTGAAAGTCCCTAAAGGAAAGGTATTGTATGGGTGTATTTCCATCATGGGTGAAAGTCCCTAAAGGAATGGTACAGGTGAGCTTACACCGTGGGTGAAAGTCCCTAAAAGAATGTTGGTCTACTGGTGCATTCTACCCTGAGTGCAAGTCTCGTAAAGAATAAGAATGGTGGCATTCTACCGTGGGTGCAAGTCCCTAAATGAATGGGTTGAATGGTACAGGTGTGTTTCCACCGTGGGTGCAAGTCCCTAAAGGAATGGTTTGGTACTGGTGTATTCTACCCTGAGTGCAAGTCTCTTAAAGAATAGGAATTGTGACTTCTACCGTGGGTGCAAGTCCCTAAAAGGATGGGTCGTATGGTCATGAGTTGGATTGAGCTTGTGATTGGGCTAGGCCTAATTACCCCCGCATTGCATTGCACTTCATCCTCATTCCATAATTGCATCATACCACTTGCAT
>JAUPMG010127823.1:0-11573 GCA_031762675.1 Pachysandra terminalis | reverse complement strand
GCAGTTTTTAAGGTTTGAAATGATTTGATCTCTTTTCTCTGAAAGTAACTTAGCCGTGTTGAAAGACACGCATCCCTTAAGATATTTTCCAGGACCACGTGTCACTCAGGATCTACTTAGCACCTGAGGGTCCCCCTTTAAACGCTTAGCCGAGTGACACTTGTCCTACTGAGAGTGGGAAGCTCTCTACAAATACCACCACCCATCCTCCATTGAAAAGAATCCGAAATATCTGAAATCTCTGAATCAAACCCAGAAATTTGGAAACCAAAAACAACAGTGAGTAAGGGCTTTGAAAGAGAAAGAGAATAATCTTCAATCTGTGAAGTTTTACTGCTCTGTGATTGTATTCACTCCCCTTCTCCAGTTATTGCACTTCCTCTTTCCTTCTCGTCCTTTCTCTTCGTCTTTTCTACAAATCACGTTTGACAAGGAACACTCTTGACAGAACGGCTGCGCGACCATTTAGGCTGTCTTGAGACAGACTTCCTACATTTTCTCTGGTTGATGATTGTAATTGGTTTCTTCTAATACATTTATCCTTTTACAGATCTGTCATCACCAGTATCACCATCTAATTTTGCTCTAGTAGATAATAGTGTGCTTGTGGCCATACATGCCATGAATCACAACTTGGGTACACAACTGCAAATAGTTTGTAGTCACCTAGAACCTTAAATTGTATTAATTCAAGGGCTTTTTAGTAAATTTCTTAAGCTCTGATCTAATTTTTAATAATTAATCTCGTTGTGAGTAGTGTGTAAGCACTTAAAATTGACATGACACAACACGCTCTCACTAATAGTCCGGTTTGGGCTTAAGTGCTCATGAATTGGGTTTTAGAACCATAAGACCCAGAACCACTATGACTTTGAGTTAGGATATTGGACTCCTAAATATATAAGGACCTTAATCTAACTAAAAACCTAATTGAGCTACCTTTTACGTTCCATATTGTTGCTAGGGTGATTGTGTGTATATTTTATGTGATTTTTATCATGTTCTATCCTACTTTGATCACTGATTCATGAATATGTGCTTAGATCTTTTGATACGTGTTGTTATTCGAAAAGTTTTTATGTTGATGGATGATCTCGATGATTGTTCATTTTTAAATTATTTTTATGCTTTGGCTATTCTCGTATTGAAGTTACATGATGATTGGATCAATAGTTTGCAATTCCTTTCGTTGGCAACATGTTGGTGGACTGACAAAGTGCACTATGGAGATCATCGTTTGGGATCCCTCACTGATGATTCATGGTAGACCAATGGTTCTTTGACGAGAAGATCGGCAGAATGATGATTCTCATCGACGAATACCCTAAGAAATCCCCCTTTTGGAACTACTCACCGACCCTTCATCGACTCACTGATGATCATCAACGAGCAGGTCGGCAAACCAACGAAGTCACCGATAACCCAGAAAGTGTATTTATCTGTGTTCTATGATCTATATGAGTTTAGTGATTGTTTTATAGCATGATGTTGACTTTAGATCTGTTTATTGTGACCATGTGAACATGATTTGGATTGTGGTTTCATGACTTATGACATGGATATTGAGATAATGATGATATTAGCATGTGAATAGAATGTATGAGTAAATACATGATGAAACATATGGAAGATAGTTGGTACAATCATGTGCACATTCATGGTGATGGCCATGGGTTAGTGGCCAAAGAGTTTTGTGAATGGTGACTTAATTGAGGCATGTATATGACGATGGTCAGAACATGCTAGGCCAAAGAGTTCCATAAACATGAGAATAATTGCATTCATTTATCTATGGTGATTGATGTCAAAGCAGGCCATGAGGAATTCATGGAGATATGTACATACTCTTGGCTCTTGGATTTCTTGGATTTGAGTTCCAAAAGAAAAGAGGTTGGGGAATTGTACATCATGAGATGCAACTCTCTAAGACCATGTGTACACATGGGATGCCCGGATGGTTTGATATCGGTTTAGGGCTAAAAAGTGAGATTCTGGTAAGGTATGCCACTAGGATGGGAAGCCGTACGTCCTGTGGATTTTACATGGATAAATGATGGTCGTACACATTGCATTCACTTTTCATAATTGCATGCTTGATAACTCATATGACATGATCATTCTCGATGTTCTCATAGCATTACCTTCATTCATATCTTGCACAATCATAGCATGGGAGTTATTGTGGTTGACTGTTATTTGTGACTCTTGTGGTTGGAATCATCTATGTTTTTTATGTTATGTTTTGACTTGGTGGCTGTCCTTAGCTCATGCATACTATGCCACGTATGTTTTTGAGATAATTTCGTGCAGGATGAGGAATTAGCTTAATTACTTTCATTCTTTTATGTTTGTTTTGAGTAAGACTAGATGAGTAGGTTTTTATGTTATTAAAGAGTTGAGTTTGATGAAATTAGAAATAGGTTTTATTTTCTATTTTTTAAGTGACAATTGGGTTGTAAGATGGATAAATTCTAGATTTTGAGACTTATTAGATTCATTGGATTGATTTATTAGACTTACGTTGTACATTATTTTAATTGTTTTATTTTATTTATTATATTTCAGTTACACGCTTGATATTGTCCACGCTCAATATGAGTATGGGAATTATTTCAACTTGGGATTTGTGTTTACATTGATATATGTGCCATAAATTCAGGGCATGAAATTTGTGATATCAGATCTCGAGGTCTAGTGTTCTAGGTTAGTACACATGCTCATAAAGGTGTAAACGTAGGATTTGGACGAAGCTGTCTAGGACCTTGTGTGATGTGTTGTGATTGTGATTGTTTGGTTGTGTGTTTGTTGTGCAATCTGTTATGTCATAGTTTTAGAGTCTTACCACTTTCCTCTTAACAGAGAGATAGTGGTAGACATGGTAAGAGGCCTAACCAGCCTGCCCATGCAGTGGGAGAGGAGGCTACTCCCTTGGATGGAGTTTATCATCATTTGGAAGACGTGGTTGTGGCTATCTAAGATCAACAGAGGAGAGTCCCGAGGAATGAAGTTAGGGTGGAGTAGAGGCCTAGGATATATTCTATAATGGAATAGTTTAAGAAGTTGGCCCCGCCTATTTTCAAGGATTCTTCCCTAGACCCAATGGACGCTTAAGAATGAATGAATTAGCTAGAGAAGACATTCAGAGTTGTGAATTGTGAGGAGGATCAGAAGATGAATCTAGTAGTCTTTTTTATGCTAGAAGGTGAGGTATATCATTGATGGGAGATGAATGAAAGAACTGTTGGGGAAGATGGTATGACATTGGATAAATTCAACGAGTTGTTCTTCGACAAGTACTTCCCAGCCAGCTACCAAAATCAGAAGGCTTCAGAGTTTCTTCGAATGAAGCAAGGTACTTAGACTATGGTGGAATGTGAGCCTAAGCTCGCAGAGTTATCTCATTTTTCCCCACACATCGTGGCAGAAGAGAAGCACGAGGCGGCAAAGTTCAAGAAGGGACTGAAGACAGTTATTCGGTCTCGTCTGATATCACATTGGTTCACTAGATATGCTGATGTGGTCGATTGTGCACGCCAAGTAGAGTGATATCATGATATGTTCTACTGCCAGAAGAAAAAAAGAAAAGGGCAAGCCAAGCCCCGATATGGAAGTAAAGGAGTCGAGACGCAGACAGGAAGTGCAAGGCACCTGATGCCCAGACTGTGGTGGCTGTAGCATCAACTGAGAGTTAAAACCGACTTAGACCAACAACTATGAGATGTTTCAATTGCGACAAGTTTGGACATCTGAAGAGGGATTGTCGTGCACCACTTAGAGTCCAACCTCAATGCAAATGAGCAACACCCTAGCCCACACCTTGTAGTGACCCGTACCCATAATCATAATCATTGTAATTTAATTATGATTAATAGGAATATTTTATATATATAAAAGACTATGAAGAGCTACAGATCCAATAAACGAAAATGTATAGTTAATTGAATCAATAATTGACAATAAGGACTAAAGTGCTAATACTTAAGAGAATTGGGATCACTTATGCTAATTAATTAAGTTCTGATGCGCAGGAGTTTGGACCCAATATAGAAGTCTCCCGACATTAGTTGTTTGACCCATTCTCAAGGACCGAGGTTAGTTTAGTAAGTTTTAACATAAGGGAGTTACCAAGTAAGGATAGAGTTTTAATAGGAAAGAACTCTTAGCATGAAGCCTTCCTATCTAAGATTTAAGATTTGAATTTGAATTCAAAATCTAGAGTAGAACTTAACCTATTCGACCAAACAAAGAAGGAAAAATCTGAACTACTCTGGAAGAAAAAGAAATGAAAGAAGGGAAAGGAAGAAAAGAAAGAAAGAGAGGAGAAGAGAAGGAAAAATGTCACGACCCAATCCAAAAATTCCCAATTTTGAGATTTCAGGCTTAAATCGTAACTCACACCTCATATCTCTATGGGAGTGGCAAACAGTAATCAAAACATAAGCGGAAGAATTAACTGTTCCAGTAAGATATAAGTAACTGAAATAAATAAACTAATCTATTACAAGATTACTAAAGGAGAGTCTAACTCAAATGCAATTCTACAACTAAAATTCAGGTTATCTATACCCAATCCCAGGCTCTCTCTCATTGTGACCAAGCTCCAAGACTGGAAAAATATAAGTCAGCAAACATAAGCTGGAAGTCAGAATGAGTAATCTTTCAAAGCAAGGTATTTACTCATACCTGTAATGACCCGATTCTAGGGTGTACCCCTTCGGGGTCACCTCAAGAATATAGCGACGTAACTCTCACCCCCTCACTGGGAGATGGTAAACAAGTAAGTAAACATGAACTAAAGTAAACAGAAATTAAGTTCAATTGATTACCCAGCCCACTACGATACATAAGTGCATGTGGGAGCTTCCTATCCCAATCCATCCTTATGTCTAACAGAGTGCGCAACATAACATGAAAAGCAAAATTCCCAAAGGGTGAGCTATAAAGCTCGTGAGTAGATCCACAATAATTGGGCATCTACCCAGAAACACAATCCAGTAAATATATGCAGTGGAATTATATATATTAAGGGAAAAGATATAGAGAAAGAAGAATTCAAACTTACCCGTGTTGAATAATATGAATGTAATTAACATTGCCATTCTAGTACGCTGAGGAGTAAACTAGATGTAACTACATATAATCATCTACAATTCATCAGGCAGCACATCACACAGGCAGCCACAACTATCACTAAATGTTGTTCTCTCATCCAATCTTGCATGTCCAAGTGTTATATCTACTAGTCCTTTCAGACCTACGTTGCTACACAATGCAAGATGCTCCATGAACATTCGTAGGGATATCAAGCTCCCTATCCACAATCATAATCACGCACAAACATAATGATATGCAAGTCAATGTTTCTGTCATGAACTCTAGAGATACACGCGCAATCCAGACTGTAACACCATATAACTCTCTAGTGGAGTCACGGCCCCTTTTGGGATAAGGATACCTTGCCGATTCTGTGTGTACAACACAGTTTAAAGGGACTTTCAACCCTCAGGAATTCATGCCCCTCCTTTATTTTTATCCGGGACACCACCATCTAAACAGGATAGTCCAAGGGCATCATCTTCGTGAACCTCCCTCCGTGACACTCATCCCAGTACATGACACCAAACATTCAAAACAAAAACGATCTCACGTCTGGGCCTATTGGACAACTCTGGTCCTCACCCCGGTCATGCCTATCTGGCGTATCCATCAACACAACCAAATCACATTACTCCCTTTCGAGTAATACCCAATGGTCATCCCGACCATGGGTCCAATATCCAAGGTCTCCATGTTACAGTTAATCTAAATTAGATAATGCAGAAAGGAGAAAACATTCCATTTCAAAACAGCCGCAAACAATCAGCTTATCATATAAATGGATTTGCACATCCATACCAACCAGTCACGAGAGTAAGACATGAACTCTTTGAGGGTAACACATTCTAATACATCCATCATATGCATTAATATTAGTATGCATTCACAAGCTCATAGGCCATAAAGTAGACAAGTTCAATAATTCAATGGAATAGTCCAAATAATTCACATGTACAACTTAGTGTTCATAATCACTAGGTTCTTCACTCTAATCCATAATGATACGGGTCCGAGGGGTGATACACCCCTTACCCTCAATCACACATTATCAGTCACAAATAATCCCCCCCTTCGGTGGATTCGTCAATGGACTGGAGGATCCACCGACAGTGAAGCATATAACAAATTTGGGTTCTGTTGGCGGGTTCATCAGTGGACCGACAACCACCCAACGAGCTTCGTCGGCGGATTCTTCGGTGTACCGACAACCCACTGACAAGTCAATACATTCAAGGGTAAGTTCCCTTCGTTGGTTCCTTCGGTATGTAGGGGCAAGCACCGATGGATGCGTCGACGAGTGCATCGGTGGACCGACCACTCACCGACAGTCAAAATGTCACATAATTTAAGTCTTGGTTAGTTTAGTCTTCGGTGGGTTCGTCGGTCGACCGAACACCCACCGACGGTTTGCATTACACAAATTTAGGCCTTGTCGGCAGGTGCATCAGTGGACCGACCACCCACCGACGGGCGCGTTTCTGGGTTTTTTTGCTTCTTTCAAGTCATGAAATCCATGGCGTTTCTACCAGAATAAAAAGGGGAGATAAACATGAGTATAATGAGTTAAACTCAAGCATTAATCATATCAAATAAGCACATTTACAACTTCAGGATTTTTAGTATTAATTCATGGATTGCACAAACAACATTCAGCAAAAGCATTTCTCAGGAGATCAAACTTAATAACCAATCATAACACCTATGCTCATGCCATCATAACATCAAATTCTGAGTTATTCACATTCATATCATCTAGTACCTTATCATGTGTGAGGAAATGTGTACATATAACCCGAAAATGGGTTTTTGTTTGAATACCAAGGTATTGGAGAAGTGCTCACCTTGCATTGATGGTGAAGGCTTCTCCACCAACGCCCATCCTCCATCAAAACTCCAGCTCTAGGTTAACCTCCACTCTTTCTCAAATTCAGCAACATTAAATGTTTAGAAAGGCCTAAAGAGAGAATAAATATTCCTCTCTTGGGGTTGTGTGGTCACACGGGGTCAGATTTGGGCTGCCCATCCAAAAGGCTTAATGGGCTAACTCAAATCTTGAGTCTAACTATCCCTTGGGTATCCATGAGTCTCATACAATCCAAAACTAAATTGGGAGGCTAACAACCCACCAACACAAGGCCACAATCTAGGTGGTATACACAATTGTGTCTCTAATGAGTTAGGGTAAAAGTACTAAATTACCCTTACTAAAAGTTCAAAATTTTCGGGGTCATTACAGCCTATCCCCCTTAAAAGAATTTCGTCCCGAAATTCAATAAGGTTGGTCCAAGCTGGTCAAGGTAGGTCTCAAGGGAAACTATCATCTTGGTGGTCCCTACTTCTACTGATCAACCTGCAATAGCCTGGGTATCTATCCCCAACAACCGCATCAACAGAAAGAAGAATCATTCAACGGGAGAATTCCACATGAAGTAAAGGTGAACGCATAGATAAAATATATAAAACAATCATGTTCTTACATCGAGCCACCCAAATCAATTTGGGATCCAAAACAACAGATCTTCTCATGAGATCCTCAAAAACCACAAAGTATGACAAGTAAACACATAATAATCCCGTTACAAGTCAGATAAAGAGTATGAATAACCATTACAAAAGTCAACAAAATAAAGGCAACTACCACAAAAGTCAGGCTGGTAGAAAATCCTCTCCCTCTAATGATCTGGGAGATCAGTGAGTCCGGGCTCGGTCTCTCTCTGACTCTCGGGGTCCTCCTGATGCAACTCTGGTGCGGGGATAGGTGGTGGTGGCGACGGTTGATGTAGCTCTGGTGCTGGAACTGGTGGCGGCGGCTGTACTACATCGTTTTTTCGGCGACAAGACGAAGCTATGCTCTGTAAATACTCCATAATCCACTCAAAATAACCTCTGCTCTCAGTCCTGGCGTCCTGCACTAGTGTCCTCACCTCAAGCGCGTTCCTCTCCAATGCAGATAGCCCGGACTCCACAGTCATATTCCTCCTCACGTAATGTGCTCCTGAAGTGCCTGAAGTTGCTGCTGCTGGAAAGGTCCCTTGCTGCTCTTGCTCTGGTCCGGCCTGACTAGACTGTCCTCTCTCCATCTCACGGTGTTCTGGGTCATCTTGAGCGCGCTTATTCATCTTGATCAGTTTGTACTGAGCAAGAGGGGGTCCCCTAACCAAGTTCCAGGGGGAAGGAAGCAGTACACCCCATCTCGTGGCAAACTCTATCATAAGGCAGGAAAAAGGCAACGGGTTCTTCTGCCTTGGAATAAAGAGGAATCGAAGGATTTGGTCCATAATCGGGCTGGGGAAGCAGGGTCGTAGTCCTAAGTCTAAGTGGTTCATAATCTGAACCATCCTGTAAGTCAGGTCCGTCTTATTCCCGCTCCTAGGGTACAAATTATTGACAAAAACGTTATACAGTATTCTATAGGGGTCTCTCAATGTAGTAGAGGGGAGGGCGTTATCCTTCCTCCAGCTCACCGGTGCTCCACACAACCTAGTAGTCACCTCATCCCACACGGAGCCCCTGAGCTTCGATAAATGAGTCGCTAATGGGTTCTGGCTCAAACCCATAACCTCGGCTATCAAAGGAATTGTCAGCTCGAACTGACGCTGGTCAATCTCAAGAAAAATCACTAACGCTTGCTTGTCATATGACACCATAGACGAGTATATCATTTGGGCCACGGCTGGGTACGCTGACCCGCCTCAGGACAGGATTGGGGTCCACCCTGCCCTCTCCAAAACCTCCAGTACTCCATACGGTCTCACATGTTCAATCTCAACTCTCCGCTCAATGACACACTTCTAAGAAAGTGTGTGAAATTACCTTCTCCACCTCTGACGGTTGGCGTGGCTGTTGGGTAGGCGGAGCTCTGTGTACCAACTCAGGTGTCTCATCATGCAGATGTTCTTCTTCCTCTGGTCTCGGCGCGCAACTTGACGATGCTTTGGCCTTCTTGGAGGCCCTTGGAGTCGAGTCCTTCATTGTACTTGCCATTGAACAGTGTGGTGATGAGACAAGTAAGAAGAAAACCACAATGTGAATGTGAGTTAGGGTTCTGTTCTTAGAGGTTCAAGGTGAGGTTGAACAAAGCCATGTACGGTATTAGGCTCCAAAGTGGCAAGAGCCTTTGGAGAAGAGAAGAGAAGAAGGAGAAAGCTTCTCTGTTCACTGTTTTCTTCCAATGCCCTACCCTAGGTCGAGCCAACGTTCTAGGTTGAAAGTGAGGAGGAAATGGGGTGGTTGCAATCTTTGATCTTCAAGAGAAGAGTTGGGGAGAATGTAGAGAAAGGGTTTAGACTTAAAGAGAGTCAAAGTGAAATGGAGAAGAAAAGAACAGGTTTCGGTGTTCTAAAAACTGAGGTCGCGTGAAATCGCGTCGGTCGGTGCACCGACACCCACCGACGGACTCTCCGACGGCCAAAAATCATAGTTTTTAAATCAAAAAAATATTTAAGAGGGCAAAATGGTAAAATTTTAAATGAAATATGGCCAAAACTTAATACTAATAATTTTTAAATTAGTATAATCGATAAATAATGACAAAATAACACTCGTAAGCTTAAGCTTGCAATTCTAAACTTACCAGGTCAGCACATCAATCGTTCACAAAAAAATCAACTATCAGTTCGCAACACGAATCATTACATCACATCATCACGATAGTCAACCCAACATTACAAGGAATTACTACTAAGCAATTACTGGTTTAATCCTAGGTAACTTAAGCTGATCGCTGGTTCCCCTACAGGAGTGACCCATTATATGCAGAGTATACATGTCTTTCAATTATCCTTTATATTTCATCTAACACACCTTCCTTTTCATAAATTCTAGAGATTAGTGTATTTGCAACTCCACTGTTCCCTTATTTATGGAGGTACTTGGTCAGTGTTAGGGTTTTACATATTAGTAAAATTTAGCAAAAAACATCTTCCAAGCCTTTGGTGGCCATGTCCATTCGGATCTACCAACCCAGTATACATGCCAAACATAAATTTCTTGAAGTTCAATCCTAGGGTCTTTAGATATAGTGGCCTTACTATTCTTCAGCACCCTTCGGAAAGTATTCCTTAAGAAATCACAACCAACAAAAAACCCTCACACTCATCCTCTATTCCTTCACTTATTATTTCTATAGTGCTTGTGCCATCCTAGCCTTATTAATATGTCTAAGTCATCTATAATTGTTTCTAAGATTTATTAACTTTAGCTCTGATACCACTTTGTCACGACTCGATTCTAGGGTGTACGCCTTCGGGGTCACCTTAAGAATCTGGCGACGTAACTCTCACCCCCTCACCGGGAGGTGGCAAACAAGTAAGTAAACATGAGCTAAAGTAAACAGAAATTAAGTTCAATTGATTACCCAGCCCACTACGATACATAAGTGCATGTGGGAGCTTCCTATCCCAATCCATCCTTATGTCTAACAGAGTGCGCAACATAACATGAAAAGCAAAATTCCCAAAGGGTGAGCTATAAAGCTCGTGAGTAGATACACAATAATTGGGCATCTACCCAGAAACACAATCCAGTAAATATATGCAGCGGAAATATATTAAGGGAAAAAGATATAGAGAAAGAGGAATTCATACTTACCTGTGTTGAATAATATGAATGTAATTAACATTGTCATACTAGTACACTGATGAGTAAACTTGATGTAACTACATATAATCATCTACAATTCATCCGGCAGCACATCACACAGTCAACCATAACTACCACTAAATGCAGTTCTCTCATCCAATCTCGCATGTCCAAGTGTTATGTCTACCAGTCCTCTCAGACCTACGTGCTACACAATGCAAGATGCTCCATGAACATTCGTAGGGAAATCTAGTTCCCTATCCACAATCATAATGAAGCAAAAACACAATGATATGCATATCAATGTTTCTGTCATGAACTCTGGAGATGCACGCGCGATTCGGACTGTAACACCATATAACTCTCTAGTGGAGTCATGGCCCCATTCAGGCTAGGGATACCTCGCCAATTCTGTGTGTACAGCACAGTTTAAGGGACTCTCAACCCTCAGGACTTCATGCCGCGCCTTTATTTTTATCCGGGACACCACCATCTAAACAGGATAGTCCAAGGGCATCATCTTCATGAACCTCCCTCCGTGACACTCATCCTAGTTCTTGATACCAAACATTCAAAACAAAGACAATCTCACGTCTAGGCCTATTGGACAACTCTGGTCCTCACCCCGGTCATGCCCACCTGGTGTATCCATCCACATAACCAATTCACATTACTCACTTTCGAGTAATACCCGACGGTTATCCCGACCGTGGGTCCAATATCCAAAGTATCCATGTTACAGTTAATCTGAATTAGATAATGCAGAAAGGAGAAAACATTCCATTTCAAAACACCCACAAATAATCAGCTTATTATATAAATGGATTTGCACATCCATACCAACCAGTCACGAGAGTAAGACATGAACTCTTTGACGGTAACACATTCTAATACAT
>JAUPMG010127793.1:0-11574 GCA_031762675.1 Pachysandra terminalis | reverse complement strand
GTTTCCAATAGCCAGATTGGAGATTGATGGAAATATTCTACAAGAAGCACATCTGGCTGCATTGGTAAACACTATTGCCTTGAATCTTTACCAGTGATTTTGTTAAAAATTCATAACTGGCTTCTATATCCATAGTTTTCTCTATAATGCTGCAGATTTCTTTAATATAAATATAGATAATTCCTTTTATAAATTGAATGTGCTGCAAATGTTCTGTTATTATCTCCCGAATAATGGATTTAGCATGCACCATCATGATTCATAAACTGTAGTATACTGTAGAATGTAAGGTGATTTTGTGCTTTTGGAATCCACAACAATGTCCTGTACAGCTAGTTTTAAAAGAAATGCTCGACAACATGATTGGTTGAAGTTCTACTGGTTGTTATATGGTAAGTATGTCCAGCAAGGCCACTCAGTTCTCGTTTTCCTCAAAACTTGGTCCTATGGAATGCGCATGTACTCTTGTCTTAGTCAGAGTCCGGTCCTCTTATTTGGATGAATTAAGTTTAATTTTATTTAAGGTTTGAAAATTCAAGCTAGTTTCTAAACGACTCCTACAAACTAATGTGATTTTTGAACTGTCCAGACAAAATTTAGCTTTGTCCTAAAATTTTTTGCATTAAGTAAAAGATTTGGTGATTTTGACAAAAAAATAAAAATAAAAAAAATGGAATATGTTCTCTTTCCCTGATTTCATCTCAAATGTTTATGTTTCCTATACATAATTCACTAAACTATTTAAAGTTAAGAATAACTAGAAAGTCGTTCAAGTTCCATAGCGAATTTTTTTAGAAAATAACTTAGAACCCAACAACTGTAAGAATAAGCACCCTATCTTAATCGTTAATGTATCAACAAATTGCTAGTAGCACATGCAAAATATTTGATTGGAAGACCTTCTGTTAGTGTATCAGCATTTAGCAACTTGATTCTCACCATTTACAAATGAACCACAAGAGCCCCATATGCTGCTTGTTCACAGGCCAAGTCATAATATGCTTCAATTTGTTTGGTGACGTCATGCATAACAGTGTTTGCTGCAAGATAAGTGGCATTGACATTGTCGGAAAGAAGATCAGGAGGATGGTAAAGAAACACTCCAAGATCATGCAGAAGAGACTGAATTCAACACAGACTAGTTGCACTCATGGTTTAAAGTCTCGGTTTCGCATTAGGTGTCTAACCCTTCCAAAACTGATATGCATAAAGTATCAGTACACATCGGCCGAAACAGTGAAGAATCTGAGTGCATTAATGAGGTAGTGGCAATACTGATCATTTAGGTTTCAGATTGCTCTTTGCGGAAACCGGATGTATCAACTAATACATTTCAATCGGGCTAATACTTGAAACCATGGCAGTGCTAGTTGCAAGGGTCCAATGGGTGATTGCCAGTTGTTTCTTTGTACACCAGGTTATAAGATTTGGTCCAAGTAAGAACTTCAAATCTGGGCTGCAATAATTATGAGAAGTTGGGATCCAGTCTAATCGGCACTTGTATTGTGATTGGCTGCTAAATGGAGTCTAACATAGGGAATTACTCTCAAGCACTTTTGTGGGTTGCCAAACAATAGACACTATTTTGAAATGCTTCTACCGAAAGGATAATGGTAATTGGGCTTGATCATTATAATTTGTGGTATGGAAAAAGAAAAGTTCGATTCGGGAAATATTCGAGCTTGGTCATACTAATTCATGGTAATTGGTTTTATTATTAATAGATACGATTAAAAATTTGGCCAAATAAAACAAATTTCTCAAAAATGCAAATTGGTAAGAATACAGGTTTGATTCAATATTGACTAAAGAATTCATGATTAAAAAAATACGATTATGTTGTGTAATATTTATATATATATAAACACATATTTTATGTATGTACGTATATATATTCAAAGAATATATCCATCCAACAATTAAGAAAATTTAAATTCTACTCCATGAAAATTATATAAAGGGATATATAGTGATAATTGCTTGATACCAGCAGATGTGAAACTTGAAGATCAATCTTGAGGTTTGAAAAGCTTGTTAATTGTTTGGTCATTTGCTTCAATACTGAGTGGCTGAATGCAAGTCTTTGCTTTTCTTTAGGATTTCTTGAAAATAAACAAAGTGTGATGCACGGGTTTCTTTTAGATTAATGGGAATTTTTATCTTAATAGGAAACATATTTTAGTGGCTAAAGCAAAAAAGGGGGAATTAGTATATAAATCCTGAATTTTTACGATCTGGTATCTAGCAAATTGATTAAAACTTGTTTTAAACGTAGATCTTAAAAGGTTATGAATTTTTCCACAATTATGAATTGATTGGACGAATTATACTGCTAATAAGAACTTTACGAATTTTTTAGTTATTCACTGAGTTACTATGGGATTGATCAAGTGAAGCTTGGACCATTCTGACAACATGCCAATGTCTGAGCTTAGCAACCCAGGGAAAGGGCTATTGCAGCATAATCTTCGATGTGAAATACCCTAAATGTCCAAGTACTTGGTAAAGGTTTGATTGTTTATAGTCTTTCTCTCGATCCTTTTGAGGTTTCTAACTTTGGCGGATAATGCAATCTCAATCATTTGTTTGAAATAGGCAAAGCATGATAAAGCATAACTCTAACTATGAAGCAGGTAAAACCAAGTGAATCTTGAAGAATGATCAACCATAAGCAAAAAGTAGCAAGAACTGTCCTTAGAAGAAACGGAAGCCTGTTCCCATGAATCAGATTGTGCTAATTGTTGATAATTCAAAAGTTAACCTTATAGACAGTTTGCCCATCAAACAATTAGGACAGGCAAATTTGTTGTGAAAGGAACTGTGGAAATGACTTTATTAGAAGCTAGATGATGAGAAACTTACTTTACCCAATCCTCATATGCTCGATATCACCCATCCTCATGGGCTGCCAATGGAAGCTTGATTCACATTGGATTTTATTCCACAAACAGTGCTTGATGTGAAGGGATGTAACCCTCCTTTGTGCCACTGTGAAGAACTTTCCCTGATTTGCATTCCTTGCTTGATAAGGAACCACTGGAGTAAAAAATGAATAAGCAATCCAAATCACACGTAAGTTGAGCTACAGAAATGTGATTCTTTTTTTTTTTTTTTTTAATAGCAGGTTCTCGCATAATATTATGTAGCTGTAAAGAGGAAGTATATGTACAAAGTATGGTTATGAGCAATTGATAGATGAATACTATTACCAAGGTATTTTGTGTTTGCATCAATGGAGTTAGATAAGAAGTCATGTGATTTGCAGCGACATTGCTGGAAACCATTGTTGATCCAGTGAGGATATATTGTTTATGAAATAAATGTGGAGGGAAGATCGTTGGGCTGATAGACCTGATCAAGATATGGTAGCATCAAGGGCAGAAGGGTGTCATAGCATCAAAATATTGTAGCATGGCCACATCCACTGATCTACAAGATCAGTTTTTGCAAACGAAGGCAGTGTTTTTTACGATGTTCTGAGCAATTTTGTTTTCTCAAGACGTATTCATTTAGGTGGAGAGAGTATAATTTGAGAAAATTAATTGGAGAGGCACAGTCTATGATACCAGTGCAAATGTTTCATAGTCTCGTCTATTTTCAGAAGAATTGGTCAATGTAAGAGATGGGCTGTTCAACAATAGCTAGCACATCTGCAATTTTGATGAGTGCTAAATTATCCGGAATAAGAGAACCTTTTCACATGCTTTGTAGTTGGTACCAAAGATAACAGACCTGAACATTTGAGGTGCTGAAAAAGCATGCTCCTGAGCAATCCAAACATATCACAAGAAAGTTAAACAAAGAACTTGAGCAAGGATGGTTTTGCTTGGGGAGGCATTAAGCTAATGAAGCATTTGATCTACTCGCGTCGAAATTATATAGTCCAGGATGAGAATGGTCTCGGTATCAGAACAATCCATTGAGTTTGGAAGATACTAATTATTGAGGCAGTTCAGCCCATATACTATGAACATATTTGGAAAGATCTTGACTCCATAGTACTGGAAGAAATTGGCTTCTCTGGTAAGGTTGTTTGATTAATCCAACTATAGAGGGACCACATGAGTAGTGTTTTGATTGAGGAAGGTATTTGATGGAACATTGGGGGTAGCAACCATGGTATCTTGGAGAAGAGAAAAATAAAGAGTTGTAAGATAAGATCTGGTGAGAGAGAAGTGGTAGGATAAAGACTACTAGGAATAGAATATCTGATGTAAGAATTAGGAAATCAATAGAGAATGATTTGTTCATGTTAATTTGAGACCTGTGAGAAGATCTAGATGGGGCAAGTTGAAGTATTGAAAAGGGCTAGAGGAAGACCGAAAAGGAAAAGGATAGAACTAGAAATGGTTTGAAGGCACATAATCTAATTGAAGATGTGATTTTGAACAGTTATCAATGTTGTGTGAGGTGCCCTGCTATCTATTTTGTACTCTTATATCCATATTCATAAGATGTTAATCAAATTGAAGTAGCATAGATCAAAATTCAATCCAATTATAACAGAATTGAAATTTTGATTTTAGATTTGATCCAGTTGATGTAATTGGCTCTGGATCCTCTTTCATCAGATTGAATTGAGATCCTGATCACACCTATTGAAATCTTTGGCATCAAGTGGTATCATAGTATGTTTATACAGCCCAGTGAGGATATTGACCCCAGCAAATGATATTAGAGCTATTGGTGAAAATATTTGCCATCATAAAGATTTGAGTTGTAGTCATGCAACTTTGACAAGATGTAACGCCAAGATCAGAAGGAAGATGCGTTTGAAAAGTTAAACAGAAACTATGAAAAATATCTGCTTGTACTTGAGATGATGTATTATTTGATATTGTTGTGATGAAAAGGCCTTGGGTCCATGAGCCATGTTGGAAAATGTACATCTGACTGGATTTTCTTCATCTCTTTTTGAAATGGCCTTGGATCTATGAACCAAGTTGGAAAAGATCTACACTTTTTTTCCCCTGTACCACCTCCTTGGGAAAGTTCCGACTATTGATTACTTGGTGAGTAGGAGGTGGATGATTCCTAACTGGTGTGTTTTATGCCGTTCAAATGCAGAATCGTGGCACATCTTCATTGCAAGTTTACTTTCCACATCTCAGTCTTTTTCTTGGGTGAATTCAGGATCAGTTGGCTTATGCCTGGTAAGGTTTCTGATGCAATTAGTAGTTGGGGAAGGAAGAGTGGTAGGGGGAGACTCCGACCATTTGAGCATGTGGCCTTTTGCTAAGTGCTAACTGTTAGACACTTTGAAGAGAGAGAGGAAAAGGAGAATCTTTGAAGAGGCGGAGCATGGTACTGATAGTGTCATTATTCATGTGTGTTATTTGAATGGGACTGCTTTTTTTCCCAGATTCAAGAATGTGAAGTTTGTCCCTTTTACAAATTTGATTGAGCTTTCTCTCTGGACCAGTATGTTTTCTTTGGCTAGTTGGTTATTGCATGCATTCTTTTTGTTTTCCGTGAACATTTGCGTTTGGCCCTTTTTCTCTTTTGAGTAGTGCAGTAAATCTATTTTACTGATCAAAAAGCAAATTTTGAAGAGGGAAGAGATATTCTGATAATGCTTGGTAGGATGGATTACCCAATATCTCAGAGTGTGCTTTGGTAATCATTAATAAAATTAAGTGTGAGAACTTTTTATAGTGTTGGGAAGCAAATTGGTTGAGTACATGGCTACTATTGGAGTTGGACCAGAAGAGGTTTAGCTTTGAGCACTTTGTGCTAGAGAGTGGAAGATGGTTGATTTTACCATGGGAAGAGCACAATAGAAAAAAAAAATGCAGATAGGGCTGAAGCAACATGAAGAATAACTTGTTGGTAAAGTATTGCCATTAAGGTGGGCATTGTTAGGATTGGTTATACCAAAGTAATTATACCTGCTTTTCCTGTCTATTTATTTATGTATTTTTGTTTTGAGAAGGCAATGTATCTTCTTTCCCTATGGGGGATGCTTCATTCCCTTGGTCAGGTAAGGCATAGGAAAGTGCTAATTTAAGGCTACCATGGTGTGGTCTTCATAGATACTAAATTCATGTGAGGTGAGACATCGGAAAACACTGATTAGGGGCTATCTTGATGGGGTCTTCAACTTGTTTGAGTTCTCTCAGATTGGGTATAGCTAGGTATTGCTCTTTCCTTCTATTTTCTTGCCAAAGCTTCTTAGAAATAGAGATGAAGGTCCATAATAATTTGGATATTTTTTCCCAGTTATTGTAAGCTGGAAGGTACTGACCTTGGGATTTTAGTGATATGGGAAGAGAAAAGGTGGTAGATATTGCCTAGTTTGCTCCTTTTAGAATTTATTCTGTAGCTCTGTATGGTTAAAAGTTTTTTGAATATTTATGTAGTCACAACCTAGAAAATATATCATGTTATGGCACTATTTATACCTGGTTGGAGTTTTAGTCACTATTTACATTTTGCTATATTCTATCTCCTTAAGAGTTTGAATGGCTCGTTGGATCAGATTATTTGTTTCCTGGGTCTATCACAATAAGTTTTATTGTAGTTTGGCTGTTTAGCATCACTAGTATCACTGAACCCAACACTATTTATGTTCTACGAGCTTCTGCAAATCAAGGTTGTGGATTATCAGAACTCAATTTTATTGCTTATGTAACAACCTTTGAGAAGTGCCGAGACTAATATTAAACAGAATTTGTGATTAAATAAGTTCTCTAATCCTCCTAAATCTTTATTGATTGAAAAACAAATATCCAAATTAGGTTTAGTATGCCTCTCAGAAAGAAATATCTTTGACCTCCTGAACTTCCACGGCTTTTCATGGTGTATGATGCTAATATGGTAAATTCTTACAAGTTACTAGATAAGCTTGATCTAACCCCATAGATCATATATATGATAGTAGGTTGCATTTTTAAATGTGAACACAGTAATAGTGTGTACTAACATGGAGTATAATCATGCAACTGATTCTTATAAACGATTTTTGTGTTATTTCAACCTGCTGGTTAAATAATTTGGATCTCCTCTTCAGAGATTGACTATAATTTCCAGCCTGAGATGGGAAAAATACTTCTGTTGCCTGTGACTGCATTGGCATTCCCTTTCTTTATGAAATTGAGTCTTTGAACATTATTTAGACATTCATCCTTGAATTGAAAACGTTTTTAACTGTGTAAATGTAGTTTGTTTCAATTTTTCTTTCTTTTTTTTTTTTTTTGAATTGAAGAGAGTTAATATGGTTACTGCTTTGGCTTATGTTAGTAGACATAACACATGTTTAATGTGCAGAAAATTTTGGGTACGTCTAATGATCTGGAGTGCTTCCCCAAACTCAAAGCTGAGCTTAGCATGCGACAGCCTCTTTGTCTTCTGGGTGACTGAGTTTGAGCTCTTCAACAACTGAGAGGAGTCTTATCATGAGATTTTGGTAATATCTTCACCATTTGCTTCAACTTGCTTCAAGAAGACAAAGCCTCAAAGCAGATTTCTTTTTCTTTTTAGAGTCAATTTTACTTGTACCCTCTCGTATTTTAAAAAGTAGACACCCCTTATATTTTTTGATATTCTACTTATGCTAATGACATTGGATGAATGAGAGCACTTTGATTTACCTTTTTAACTATATCTTAAAAATTATATTTAAATGGGAGAACTATTTTTTTTTTTTTAATTAGATAAACTTACCCTTTTATCGTTTGGAATTTTTTATTTTTATTTTTTACCTTTCTATGATATTAATAAAGTAATAAAAATATTATATGATTAAAATCACATCGAGGAAGCATTGGGGATTTTTATTTTATTTTATTTTCATTTTTAAGTATTTGGCTTAGTTCGAAGGTAATCTAATCCATAAATTAGAAAAATTGAAATGACATCAACACTAGTTGTGAGGTATAAGAGGGTGTGGGGTGGTATTTGTAATGTAGTGCAAAACCCTAACGGGTGTATCTATAGTTGTCAGAAATATAGAAGCCTAAATTGAATTAACCTTTCTTTTTAACATTTATTAAAAGATAGCCTACTTGTAGTAATGCACATAAATAATGGAAAAGCAAATCGTCTATGATATGGACGCGGATCCTCTGTGATGAACACGCCCATCCCAGGGTGTGTTCATCACACAGATCCGCTCTCCTATGATATTTGGTGCGATGTTTCTTGTAGCACCAATCGGTCATGTAAGTAACAGTAAAATGGGTGACTGATTATTTCTAAAACCCTAAGAGAGATCAACTTCAAATCGGCTTCTACATTAGTCAATATCGGCCTTGTACACATGGCGTTGTATGATTAGTACCGTCGGAAAATTGTAGTGAAATATTGCAAAAGATATTCTTTCTAGATAAGGACGAGAGTCAATTCTTACTGAAGAAAAAGTTTAACACGCTTTTTGAGGCAACTATTAGCGTTACGTTGAATAGTATCAATAATCTCTTATGGAAAACCCTTGGTTTGCATTTTTCATTTTCGTCTCTCATTGTTTTATAGGATTTACATAATATATCAATCAATTATGTTTGTTTTTTTCTTTTAAATTCATTTGATCTCTCTCTTGCAATTAATTATATTTTTTATTCTTTTTTTTTTTTTTACTTATTATCATTTTTTAGGTTAAATCACATGTTATTTTGCAAGGTTTACAAAATATATCAATAAATTAAGGATTTCTCTTTTTTGATTATCTTTTTATTTTTATTTTTCTTTATATTGATTATAGTTTTTGTTTTTATGTATCAACTCGAAGGTTTTATAGTATTGTTATATTGATTCTTTTTTTTTTTTTTATCAATATGTAGCTTATTATCTATTAATTCTATAGATTAATAGTTTTATTGTCTATTAATTCATTATATTATTTGTCTATCATTCAACTGATGTCCTTAATTTCTTTAACAATCAAATAGATATGCTGCACGTGCAAGGCACGCAAGTACTTACCTGGAACTAATGTTTCTAAGAGTATCAAGAGTATCGGTTTTTGTTGTTGTTGTTGTTGTTTTTCC
Source organism: Pachysandra terminalis (assembly GCA_031762675.1). Lineage (NCBI taxonomy): Eukaryota > Viridiplantae > Streptophyta > Magnoliopsida > Buxales > Buxaceae > Pachysandra > Pachysandra terminalis. The sequence goes on along the minus strand of JAUPMG010127793.1, from coordinate 2,590 downwards.
TTAACAATTAATAAATATATTGCACGTGCAAGGTACGCAGGTACCCCTAGTTTACCCAAAAGAGGAAATGCAACTGACATGCCAAGAGTTCTATGCTTACGCTAATGTTTCTAAGAGTATCAAGAGTATCAGTTGTTGTTTTTTTTTTAACTATCATTTTGACGTTGAAGTATTTCATATATGAAACCTTTCAAATTTTGATCATAAAATTATGGAAGTATGGACAAAAAAAAATAATATTAGTCCTATGAATGAGACGTGATTTAAGTTATCAATCCTTTAAAGCTGTATGATTACAGTCATTCTTGCAGCGCCAATCAGAAAATGGTACGTGGATAGGGTACCCCATGAATAAGCCATCAGTGCTCCGTATCAGTAATACCCTCATTGGTATTCTCATGTGGCTTCCCCTCAATGGCACTACAAGGATGGTTTAGCCATCCAGTTGTAGAGGATGTGCGCCCCTCGATTTATGGACCTAATAAGCCAGAAGTATGGGAGACATTCCCAGATAAATATACAACATGAGGATTGTAGTCCTAGGAGGGACAAAATAACTCTTAACTTGCAAATAACTCTTAGGCCGGCGTTGCTTAATTAAGTACTTATTGGAGTTTATAACTTATTAAAGAATTTTCTTAAGCTACAAGTATATTTGGTAACGATGGATGGGTAAGTTCCTACGTATAAATAATAGAGGAAGATAGTCCATAAAGAGTTGTTTTCAACAACTTCTAATTATCACTTACGTGAGAAGTGGTTTCTAAACATTAATGACATTTTGAAAATAATACTTTAATCTTGAACAAAATATTCAGCTTTTTAAAAATGACATTTATAATCCCTAAATTTTAATAAAATTTCAAAGAGTTAGTCTTTTTAAGGTATTTAAGTTATCCGTATTATCAAACACATTTTTTTCAAACCAATCAATTTATTGATGTTGTGGTTAAGTGTTCCCATTGAGTCGCTTATCCAACAAGTGTTTATCCAAAAGCACAAGCCGGTCCAAATGCAAGGGTTTTAAGGATTGGGATGGCGGATCGAATTGGTCTTGGGTGATCCGACCTTGATCGACGGTACAGTCCGATCGGATCCAATAAAAAAAATTGAATTGCTTGTTTAAATTTTAAATTAAAAAATTGGATTGGCTCGATCGGTCGTCAGACCGACGGTACCGGTCAGAATCGATCAGTATCGGACAGTACCGGACCAGTCCAAATCAATACTAGTATGGACTATCCAATTTATAAATTTAAAAAGAAAAACAAAAAAAAATGCCAAATTGATTGTACTAGTTGTATTGGTCATCGGGTCGGTTGTATCGGCTGGTCCATACTGGTACCGATTGAATCGGTTTGGTCCAAAATCGCATCGTGGCTTAGAACTCTACTGATTCTGGCTGGTTCCGGTACAAACTGACCATTATGAACCTGATGATCCTTGAAACCTTGCCAAACGCAGCCTTAAGCTACAACTGGTTGTGAGAATCTAAAACTGGTTGGGATCATTGCTGCAAACAGGCGTGGAACTAGGGTTATATTGTAGGGGGACAGTTGCCCCTCTTACGAGAGCATTTCTTCTAGAATTTTGTTTAGAAGATTTACTGCACCTGTGTTGAAATGCTTGAACTTTAAAATGCTTGTATCCTAATGCATTATAACTGGGGTACAAACATTTCAACGCGAGGTTCAGCATATCGTCCAGGCTCCTAGACGAGACAAAATGCTCTTTCCTCTTACCCCTACGTAGCTCCGCCCATGGCTGCAAACAACTTTGGATTATGATTTGTATACATTGTTTCTTCCATGGCTACCCGCTAAGTAATATTTACACTAATTAGCACTCGAAAACATATATTGTGCTCTTTCGGTTGGCTTAAAGAATCCAATTAAAACAGCATTCAAAAGCATTACTGAGTGGAGAAGAAGAATCCAATCTGAGTCTCTCTCATGTGCGTGTCAGCTATTAATTTGTCTTATTGTGAGAACCTTTGTTGCCGTGTACTGAATTTTTGATATACACAAGAACATACACATTAGTTACACAGAATCATATCAAATGAGATGAAATTACAGAAACAACAGCAATCCTACCTACACGTGTCAGTAAGAAAATATGCTGCTGGTAGCTTTTGCCTCGAGCAGGGTACACGTGGTAGACGCTGCCACATCTATTCTTTTAGCTAGCTAGCCTATGCATTTTCTCACTTTAATCCTACTCTAAAACCGTTTCGCAACCTTTACAGTGAACTACTTACACTGATCCATACAGCATTGTTGGAGTGTTGTCACGTGGATACCAAAATGGTACCAAAGGCAAATTAGCAAGGATATTCAGTTGTGAGGGTACTCATGTGTTATTCAAAAAAAAAAAAATTAACGCCGTTAATAGCCTTTTTATTATTATTTTTTTGCTATATTTTAGTTGTTCTCGTTTTCTTTCTAATTTTCAAACTCATTCTGAGCTCCACATTCTCAGCTTCAACAACATCAATACTCTAGAGAAGAGATTATCTACATCATCATCAACGACATCAATCTCTACTCATTAACAGTTTTAGCTAACTAGATCTCGTTCTATCTGGATT
>JAUPMG010127782.1:0-11575 GCA_031762675.1 Pachysandra terminalis | reverse complement strand
AAATCCTAGTGCCTTACCACCCACCAATTCTCGATTGCATATTTAGATTAGAGATATATATAAATATACAATTTACAGGTAATCGGATTGGATTCGGATATTCCGATTTCACTATCGGATCACCTATTTCATAATCCGTCGGACTTCGGATCGAACTCGGATCAGTTGCGATTCGGTCCGAATCCGACCCATTAATAAGCCTACCTAGCTGATTAGGATCAGTGGAGCCTATTTTTTGTGTCTTTGGAGACGAATCGCCCTGGAATCTGAATCTAGGATTTCAAATATTCCATCTATTTTTCCTCTGCAACGAAAGTTGTAGCGGATCAAGAGATTCCCTGTTAAGTGCAACTTGGTTCTGTTAAACCCGAAATCGAACTGATTCAAATCGACTTTAGTTCAATTTAGATTAGGTTTCGATATTGGTGATGACGAATTTGTAAAAGACTAAATATATTAGAATAGCAGGACAACTAATACATATGGACCAATACAGTCATCTCATAAAGAAAAGGTAAGGAAGTCAGTCTCAAGACAGCCTAAATCGTCGCGTAGCCGTTCTGTCAATAGTGTTCCTTGTCAATTTTGACCTGTGGAGAAGACAAAGAAGGGACGAGAAGGAAGGGAGTGTTGGAATAATTGAGAAAGACAGTTACAATGCAATCTCAGAGCAGTAAAACCTCACAGTTTGAAGACGGTTATCTTTCTCTTTCAGTGTCTTTACTCACTGTTGTTTCAGATTAAGAGTTTCTAGTTTTTAACTCAGATCTCCGATCCCCTTCAATGGAGGATGGGTTCTGCTATTTGTAAGGAGTTTCCCATTCCATATTGGATAAGTGTCACTCGGCTAAGCGTTTAGAAGGGGGCCCTTACGTGCTAAGCAAATCCTGAGTGACACGTGGTCCTGAATAATATCTTGAAGGACACATATTTTTCAACACAGCTAAGTTACTTTCAGAGAAAGAGACCAAATCATTTCAAACCTTAAAAACTGATCTGCGAAAGGTTACTTTGGAACTTGAGCAACACGGATTTGGTAACGCGTGTCACTTTTACACAAATCTCAAGAGCAACGTCACCATCTTTTCCGTCACTCCAGAAAAGACAAAACCCCCTTTAGATAAGTTAGAAAGCAGATATTATAAGTCGGTGAGATTTTTACCACGTGCTTTCCATTTTGAGAATCCATCTCAATCAACCTTTTTAGGGGATAATTCAATGTATGAGGTACTTTGCTGAATTCGTACATTTCGAAGGAGAACTCCCTTTGGTGGCTATCTTCCTTTTGGAGATCAAGAGCAACTATATACTTACAGGGTGATCAATGTATTCTCAAATTACCCATGTAGAGAACTCGAGATTGAGTGTCTCATAAGGGAATTCATTTTCATGATCAATCGTCCTTATAAAGAAGAGGTTGTCTTGAAATCCTTTAAGGTTCATAGCTACAGTAACCAATCCAAGTGCCTTCTACATAAATGTAATCAGAAGTAAACATGCGAATTCCTTCAAAGTGAAGTGGGAGGACATTCTCAAAGTCCGTGTGAAACCTATCTTCAGGAATTACATCTGGAGATTGCGTGCTTTCGACTTCCAAAGCCCTTTCCACTGAAGATTTTCTTCTAGAAGTGAAAGTCTCATGTATGACTCAAAATCAATCCATCAGAATGAATAAAAGTGACTTCGAGTCCAAGTTTATAATTCGGATGCATAAAAGACTGCATTCGAGGGGAAAAACCCAAGTCTGTGTCCTTCGAGGAGGGCATAATCCTTAGTCTTTTGGGGGTGACAAACCCTTTGACGAATTGACCATCTCAAGGTGGTTAGCTTAGAATTCGCCTTAAGAGGAAGGGATATTCCTCCTTCGAATTCACCTTTGGCATGAGAGAACATACCTCCCTCGAGTTCACCATCTGGAGGTGGTTGGCCTGGAAAGACTTCCTTCGGAATTGTCCGTCGAAGTTGTCTCTCGGATTTGTCTGTCAAAGTTGTTCCTCGGATTGATCCTTCGGGGTCATCCCTCGGATTCATTCTTCGAAGTTTCCTCAACGGGAAGAGATGTATCTTTCTTGTGATTCTTTAAGACAGGGCATAAAAGTGGGCCTTCGAAGTCTATGGATGTGATCCAAGAATGACTCTTTTAGAAGGTACAGAGTTCCCTCGAGGATCTTTCCTTGAGTAAAAATACCTTTAAAACGTAAAGGTATGTAATAAAATCGCTCGAAGTCTGTTGTAGAGAGCAAATAGATGTGACTTCAAGGATCTATTGAAACCTTGACTATTTGAGGAGTCTATTAGGGGTAACATGCCCCTAAATACGTCATTCGAGTAAATAAGGTCTATTGAGGGAAGAGTAAAATTCTCATTCCCTCGAGTGCCAAGAAGACAGTGTGTGGTGGGAACATAAGTCATTAGCCTTTTGAATATTTCAAAAGGGAAAGGAAGAATGTGTTTGTTGGGTTTGGGACACGTAGTGTTCCCCCACAAGTTGGAATTCAAAAAGGTTGCTTCTTTAAGAAGCTATGGCCTTTATGGTGATAAGAATGGTCAGATATCTCTGAACCGTTTCAAATATCACATTTCAACCAAACGGTCTAATCACCGTACGTAACTGTTGACAGCTGGCACGTGAAAGAGACGGTTGTACAGCCGTTACAGCTTTAGTGAATGGTTCAGTGCATGCAGCTATACCCAGAACGTATACACGCACTTTTAAGAAAGCGCCACGTGTAAAGTGGGATTTAATTAGCTCGCCTGATCACTAATATCTAGTTCGAGTTTGGTTTTGAAATTATAAAACTAAATTAGATCTATTTGATTTTGGGTTGAATCCCCCAAACTCTAGTATATATAATTCTAAAATGAATCGACCCAAATCAATTTAAACCAAATTTATGATCAATATATTTTATATTGATATTTTATATATCTATAATGTAGTTATAAAAAACATTGTATTAACTTGACTGTTTAGGCTGGACCAGAACACTCCAGACCGAGCCGGTTCAGCAGTCTGTCAACCTGCATATGCCGAAACCAAAGGGTTTTGGACCCAATATAAAGACGCGTCACAAGAAGATTTAGCCCAAGCGTAATTCACCTCCATCACTAGGACGTGGGAACATGCCTCCAAGGAAGAGTGAGGCAGGTGTCAATAAGTAAGAAGCAGTAACAGCCCATTATGCACAAACCGCCGAACGGTTGCCATGATGGGTTATAAAAGAAAGACTAGCCAAAACGAGAAAGCTCTCCACAGCATCCACAACAAATCAGTCAGAGAACTCCAAAGTTTTTCAAACTTAGATTATCATAGTCTAGCTTAGTTTATGATCCCCAGTGATCGCCAGTTAACTGGTAGCTCCTACAAAGATCCTACTACACATACTTCTTTCCTCGGACTAAGTTTCTCACAGAAGATCAATCTAGCCAATAAAGAAGGAATCCTAGTCGGAGATTCACGGAGATCCTTTTGTTAATCCCTTACATGCTGACTCGTGCAACGTGAAGTAGTTTAGTCATGTCTCGCGATCAGAGCCTAAGGAACGGCCAGAGGTTTTGTATTTTTCTTGTTGCTTGTTATTTCGTCTTTTCAAAGTAGGAAGTTTATCTTTCTAAGTTGTGTATTGACTCCCTATTCTGCTTGTTTTAATATAAAAAGTGTCATTGATCGCGTAAAATCAGATTCTCTGGATCAGCCATTGGTCCTTCGAGATCGTGAACCTTACAATTATCTGTCTTACAATCGGTCACATATCGACTAATTTACCTTAACCATCAAATTACGCAGTTTGACCCACATAACCTGTCTTTCAGGTGAACTTGCAAAAGTTCTAGCACGCCTGGGCACGTTTCGGCCCCACGACCGAGAGCGAGAACCACGCACCGACCGGGAAGCAAGTCGGAGTTCGCCCCATCCCATTTCAGACCAACACTGACCTAACTTGATCCAAACAAAACCAAAACTGCAATATAGTTTGGGCTGGGTTGGTTTGGGTTTAGGGTTTTCTATTTTAATTCGGTTCGACTTTCAGGTTGGAAAGTTTGGTTCTCAATTCAGTTCAGTTTTTAGGTTAAGAAATTCGGTTCTCAATTCGGTTAAGTTTGATTTTGGGTCAACCTTCACCAATGTCGATTGATTTGAATTGATGTCAACCCAAACAAATCGAACCGAATTGCATCCCTAATAAGATTGATGAGTCTTCAAACTTACATGATTAAGCGAAGACGATCCAAAACTGTTCCAGGCTAGCTAGATTGATTATTGCCATCCCAACTGGGAGGTCCAGGATTTTTATTCTCAAGATCCTGAATCGGACTAGTTCAGGCCGATCTTGGTCCAATCCAAATGTTGGATCTTTATTTTCTTTTATTAAAAAAAAAAATTGGATCAACTGGACCGGCGATATCGGTCAGGATCGGCCGATATCAGACCGATCCAGACCGATATCAGACCGATCCAGGCCGATCCTGGTCCAATCCAAAGGTAAAAGAAGATCGGTTGGATCAGCCGGTCCACATCGGCCAATCCAGATCAGTATCGGTTGGACCGGTTCGATCCAAAGCCTCATGATACAATTGTTGGGGTTGGGATCGAACCGGTCCTGGCCGATCCGATCCTTGAAACCATGGAGAGGTCAGATCAACCCATTAAGAGGTTTGTACGGAGAAAATAAGATCCAGAATAAAACCAAACTATTTGTACAAGTGTTGCTTGTTTCTCAATCAAAAAGTTGCAACCATGACGATCACAGTTCCAATCTTAAAAAAAGAAAAAAAGAGAGAGAACAAAAACGGAAAAGTCATTATACTATAACATCTTTCAATGGAACTATGCAGCTTGTTTGCTTGGTGTTGGTCTTGCTACGGATACTGATGCTTTTGTAGTTGTTGTGGTTGCTGCTGCTATTGTTATGCTTCTTGTTGTTGTAGAACATGTAGGTTGCTTGGTCCAGAGTCCCTTCTATGTAAACAAAGACGTTATCGTCTTCCTCCATGCGACGGAACTTTCTATTCCGGTCGTGAATTCGATGCATCGGCATTCCCCTGAAATGTGCAGCATTTCACTATCTTTGTTCATAGAACATGCTTCTTTTGGGTTCAAAATTTACTATTTAACTGACATTCGCTAGTATTGAAGGGTCTGACGGACCACCATACATAAGCAATGTATAGATTGGGCTAGGTTATTGGAGGCCTTAAATCTAGTCCAAAACTTGGGTTGATTTGGAACTCAACTAGGGGTGTACAATGGCCGGGCTACCTGCATTTCCGCCCAATCTGGCACTACTGAACAATGCCTGCTCATGTTTAAGGAGGACAATTTGGCAGGCCGGATCAGGCTCAACACAGTTATAAGCCGTGTTATCGATGCCCAAGCCCGGCCCATCCAGACGCAATTTTAAGGCCTAAGAATGAAGCTCAAACCCAGTCCTAAATTAGTATGAAAAACTCAAGCCCGACCCAATTAGGTCCGGTTCTTATTATTTTTTATTTTATTAATAAAAAAAAAAACTTACAATCTTTATATTTATCTACATTTATAAATGTTGCTACATATTTTTCATAATCCCAATAAAAAATCATAAAATCAATTATGCTCCCTTTGGATAGCCGGAATATACATGAAAGACGGCTTTTCTACATAATGTGGGTGTTTGTTTGGATAACTGGAAAGTGGGGATCCCACAAAAAATGTTTCAGTCAAACTCTTTTGGCTGCAAAAAAAAATGATTGTTTTTGTTTTCCGATTAAAATCAAAGGAATTTGTGGTAAAGAAAAATGAAAAGGTGAGGAGACTAACACATTCCCCATCCTACCCTTTTTAGAAAATAAAATAACTTTATTTATATATATACTAATTTCTTTGTTCTTAGTTAAAAAGGTTAATGATTTCTTAATGTTAAAGATACTTATTCTAACAATCTTAGGATACTAAAAATCAATATTTTAGTTTATTATAAAATTAATATTATAGCTAATTATAAACACCATGCTCTAATTAATTATATATATATAGGGGTATCGAGTTTAGGATAGGTCTGATAAGTACTGGAACCAAACCTTAATAATTAAAGATACTAATTAATGATTTTTTAACAAACACAAGAGACTCAATACTTGACGGGTACTGTTTATAAAATTATATATATAGGGGTGTCAATGGGTCGAATTTGGGAGGGGTCTGACAAGTCCTAGAACATAACCTTAATAAGTAAAGATATTAATTAATGAATTTTTTAACAATTCCAAAAGACCCGATACGTGACAGGTACCGTTGGGTATATCCGCATAAACGATGTTGTACACTATAATGGTATTACTATACCTAATTTGTCTTTATTTTATTAAAAAAAATACTTACACAATGAAGGATAAAATAGGTAGACGAAAAACTTTTCTCATTCATTCTTGTTAACCAAACATCAAAATCAAGATTTTTCGTCATTTTCCTTATGCAACCAGTCAGCTTCCAAGAAAATTAAATTTAACTTTCCAATATATTACGTTCTGACATATTACTTTCCTAACAAACTTTTTGACATATTCTTGAGACATTGAAATGGAGCCTTAGGGATACGATGATATAACCTTAAATATGTTAGCCAAACTTAAAGATGCCTAACCCAAGTCTAATCCTAAGCACTTTGCACTTTTATAAGATCGGACTTGACAAACTCGTGGGCCCAAAAATAAGCTTAAACCCAATTTAAACGGGCCAAACTCATCAGGCCTAATCGTTCGGGCTTAAATTGCCATCCCTAGTCATGCCGTGCTACTCCCAGTACAGACACGGTTCATTAGTTGTGTCGTTGTAACCCAGGGTATGGTCTGATTTGCCAAATACAGGCCAAAGTGCAACTATGCATGACAGAACCTGACCATCTTTCGTGCCGTAATGTACAGGCCCGTATACTCGACCGGTACTACTCTTATCATGCCGATCCGGTACAACACATTGTACACCCCTAAACTCAACCAACCCAAGTGGTAACCCCACCTTTTATAAGGTTGGGTTCTGGTTTTGATACTTGATAGCAACTTGATCGGTTGATCCCAAAACCCTAGATTTTGATTCAGACTTTAACGGCAATTTCCGTAATATCCCGCAAAACCAGGCGCATCTTTGCACTTCTTCCCGAAAAGGATTTGGAAAAGGAAACCTGAAACTTTGGATGCTCTCCATGTGTCTCAACCATCGGATGTTTCACATAAAAACTACAACCATCCAACGGTGGAGGATCTATTTAGAATTTGGGTTTTCTAATTTCCAAACGACGAAAGCATCTCTCCTCGCAACACAAAACCTAAAGTTCAAAAAAATATATAAAATTTCATTTCAGTGACTTTTTAATTTTAATAATAATAATCCATGAAGTCTGAACCAGTCTCTTCACAAATCATTCTGGAGAAATTTGTGTTTAATTTTATGAGAAATAAAGTTTTTTTTCAAAAAAAAAAAAGGAAAAGCCTCCTAACGGAAACTAAAAAAGAACAGAAATGGGCAAGAAAGAATGGAAGAAAAATACCTAATGTGGAAAAGATCGGAGATATCGCTCATCTCGAGATAAAAATTAACGGCATCGAGGAAGGCACGATAGGTGTAGATGTGCAAGCCATCGATCTTGGGGCAAGGAAGCCGGGGTCTTGGAAGAGTTTCTGTCGGCGATTCCTTCCGGCAGCCTCCGGCTGTAAAAGAGTATTCTTGCCAGGTGAGAACGGCACCGCCGGTGGACGTTGCAGGAGACTGCCTCAAAGGAAGAGAAACAAAGCCGAGAGTAGCCATGATCGGCTCCATTTCGTCGTGGCTCATGATGGGCTTAAACGTCTTTGTGTGCCACAGTGCGAGTTTCCTCAAACATTCCTCCATAACTTTTGAGGTTTTTTCTTTTTGTCGAGCAAAGATGTATATATATATTTTTTTCTTAGTAGTGTCGGTATCGTAGATGGAAGAAGAAGAAAAGGAAGAAAAAAAAAAAGATAATTAGAAGCTGAGAGAGCTAAAATAAAGGAACTGAGGAAATGTGAGAGTTTGTTGGACTTTGCAGGGAAGAGTTTGTTTCAAAGGGCTTTTCTTTCCTTCTATCGATTGATGACGGAGACTCAGATGGTCAAAAATTATATTCAAAAAGACGATTTTGACACTACCGTATTGTAAAATTTCGAAATTAGATTACTAAACTTTGACCTCCTGATGTTTCTGACAATTACAATTAGACTCCTGAGGTTTTTGAAATTATACGATACTGTTTATCGAAACCACGAGACTGCGTTTATACGTGAGAGAATGAAAGAACGTCCACTTTTTTCGTATTTGGATTCGTTTGGATACAAAGAGCATGGAAGAAGCTGTGGAATTCACTAACTTTTTGAGAAAATGAATAATCAAAAAGATAATTTTTTTTTTCTTACAAAATTAGTGTAAAAATGCGTCGTGAGAAAAGTTTTTGTCTTCTTCATACATTGCCCTTCTCAAACATCTAAATTTACAAGAGTTGACATATATATATATATATATATAATTCAGTTTAAATTTGTTTGGTTTAGATTATATACACTAGAGTATAGATTGGTTTTCAATTTGATTCGATTTAATCAAAGTTTCAACCCAAAATCAACCCGATTTAATTTGATTTTATAATTTCAAAATCAAATTCGAGCCCAAATCTAAAAACCCAACCCAAACCTAACCAAAATCGATTTGACACAACATAAATATAGCTTATAGTATAAGGGCAGAATTAGATATCATTTCCAGGATTCTTATGATTTGCTTGTTAATCAAACGCACAATTATATGATTTTAATTAATAATTAAGTTTTTTCTTGCAATATTCAAACAGCTTAAGAAAAGTTATTTTCACTTTGTTTCATTTTGGTTTCATACATAATATTTTCTCCCATTTTCTTTGTATCCAAATAAAGTCTAAGGGAGTCGGTCGACTAACGACACCGAGTCATTGACTATTATGCCCTTTATAAATTGTTCTTCATCAATCATTTGATGTGTTTCTTTTTTTCGATCTTTGATGAATGATTCACGTGTGGCATTAAAACATAATGACTCTTTAATCGAAAGACTAAAAAGGATATTTTAGATCTAAGGTTTATCCACTTTATTTAAAAGTTATTGAATTTTATATAAAGAGTATATCAATGACAATGTTGGTAGTTGCCTAACAATCTCTTTGAGGTTTTCGATAAAATGTGTTAAATGTTAAGAGTCCAACGGTACTTATTAGAAACCTCAAAGGATCACCTCAAAGGATCAAAGTGTAATGCTTCCAAATAAAACATTGAATGTTTGAAATTTGAGCATATAGAGGAAGGGGCATTTTTATAAATTGAATTGGGAGACGGTCCCTTTTAACAAGTGAGTGGCCGTTTAAAATAAAAAGTCCGAGGACGCGGGATTGGGGGAGAGTCATCCAGCTCGTGTCATGCTTTCAGACTCTTCATCGTGCCGTTTCAGATTTTAGGTATTGATATACATGTCAGAGTCGTGCTGCGAGAACCCATGGAGTCATTGAAATCCCATGACCAGAGGACAAACAGGCTTGTTTGATGCTGAAATAAGTGCTTATTTCAGCTTATAGTTTATTAAAGCATTTTTTAAAATTAAAAGTGTGTTTATTAGCACCTAATGGGTGAGTGCTTACCTATAAACAGTAGAGGAAGGCTACCATAAGGAGAAGTTATTTCTCTTATAACTTATGCAGAAAGTTAATTCTAAATTTTAGTAATATTTTCATAATGCTTATTTTCTCATTATCATAAAAAGGTCAAAACACAGCCATAGAAATTGGTAAATTACATTAACACCTCCTTAGATCTACCATAATGGCAGCAAATACCCCAAACCTTGACTATTACAACCAATATCTTTATTCGGCCAAACTAGGAGGTCTAATGATCTCCAACAAAAAATGATCATTTGATTATATTACCCCTCTTTCAATTGTTATATTTAAGTATAGAAAATTAAATTACTAATTTATCTTATAATTATAAGAGATGTGTAATTAGGATGTTCACAATTTTCAATATTACAAAGCTTCTTGCTTATTCCATATAAACACCTAGTTTGTTCTTAAGATTATTAAACAAGATTTTGTCCTTAAAATATGTTGTTATAAGTAAAAAATAAATATTCGGTTACGTCATTGATTGCTACCAACGAAAGGGGTTTTGTTGCGGCATACTATTGATCGTAAAATTGGTAGATAAGTAAGGTTAACTAAATTAATCAAAGAGGACAGGTGTCGATACTTGAATGGCTACCAACTTAGATGTAAATGGTTCGTATACTTGTCTCGCACTGGCCTAAGCCGTGTTGGTTGTTCCAATACGAGGTTTTAGTATGTGTGAAGAATCAAAACCAAAGGAATAAATGAGAGGGACAAAGAGATCTTTAGGAATGTTTAGAGAGAGAGAGCATACTCAGAGGAGCTTTCAATTCTATAGCTCAATTTGTTCTGCAAGTCTTAAGATAACTCTCCAAAAGTTATCTTTTGTCCAATGAGAGTGCAGGCTTTTAGAGCCAAAATCCTCGGAGAAGATTATTACTGGGTTAGGCCACTCAGCAAAGGATAAGGGATCGCCCATCTCTGTTCTGGGTGGGCATTCTTTCTTGGGTAGACCTGATTTTCTTCTTTTAAGAAATAGAAGGAAAAAAAGCGCGTTCATGATGCCAGATGGCACTTTATCATTAGATCAAATCAAATTTCATATTGCTTGATCATCATCTTTCAAAACTATAAGGGAATGTGTTTCTGATGGTCAAGGTTTGAGGGGGTACTTGTAGCCATTATGCTAAATCCAAGGGGATACGAATGTAATTTACCCTTTGGAAAATGATAGTTTCTTTGGTTTGTTATGTGAAAAGATGATGCGACCAATCACAGCTATCAAAGAGATTGAAGGAATTACAGCTATATGTTGATCATCCTTATGAAAATAAACAACGGATATGGAAGCAAATCAAAAAAAAAAAAAAAAGAAGCAAATCTATAAATGATGAAGAACATTTTGAGAAACTCTAAAAAGACTAAAATAAATCAAGCTTGTACACAAAAAGTGTCTCTTTCCTTCGCTTTTATGTAGAGACATCAATAAGTTCTATACAGCTTTTTTTCTTTTTTTGACCTTTTACATTTTATTTTTCTTTATTCTTGTTTGTTTACTTTTGTATAGAATCTTACAACTAGTATGGAGAGTTGTCAGATGACTATCTCATGACTCTCTTCATTCTTAAAGCATTCTCGCATGCTTTTACGGACAATTGAGTCGTGAAACAATCAGCAGAAACATTTTCTTTTTCTTTAAAAAATTTATTTCTTTGAGATATTTTTTTCACAACAAAGGTTTCTGTTTAACCTTTTTAGAGAGTTTAGGATTTAGGTTTTTTGGAGTTAATTTTAGTTTTCTCTTTCTGTGGTTTATTTGATATTATTATTGAGTGGTGATAGAATTTCAGTAACTCTCTTGTTGGTAATATCTTCTCTGAGTTTCGGATAATGCATCCTTATGCTGTGTGCAAAATCAGCTATTCAACATCTTTTTATCGATGTCTTAACAT
>JAUPMG010127772.1:0-11576 GCA_031762675.1 Pachysandra terminalis | reverse complement strand
CACTCAAGATCTGGAGACACCATTTGTACAGTGAGACGTTTGAAGTTTTCTCTGACCACAAGAGCTTGAAGTACCTATTCTCGTAGAAAGAGCTGAACTTGAGGCAACGCCGATGGATGGAGTTTGTGAACGACTACGACTTCACTCTACAGTATCATCCCGAGAAGGCGAATGTCGTGGCCGACGCTCTCAGCAGGAAACCGAGGAGTCTACTTGCACACCTTCTAGTCCAAGAATCGAGCCTCCTTGAAGCATTATTAGATGTAGGAGTTAGAGTGGATATTCGCCAAGGCAGAGCCAGACTTCACCCTTGTTGTCTGGCTGAGTTTGAAAGCCAGGATCATGGAAGCACAGAAGAACGACGAGTGGTTGCAAGGTTTTTCCCGCAACGAGCAAAAGCCGGATTGGTTTACTGAAGAGGATGGCAGCGTCAGATGCAAGGCAGACTGTGCATACCAAACAGTGATGACTTGAAGAACGAGATCTTGAGAGAGGCTCACAGATCGCACTAATCAACACACCCGAGCAACACCAAGATGTACAAGGACCTGAAGCGATACTATTAGTGGAAGAAGATGAAAGTGGACATCGCCAGATTTTCAAGTTACTGTGTCGTATGTCAGCAAGTCAAAGCGGAACACCAGAAGCCAGGAGGTACACTTCAGCCTTTGCCGATTGGAGAGTGGAAATGGGAGCACATTTCCATGGATTTTATTGTTGGCCTGCCGCAGACACGGTTGGATCAAGACATGCTATGGGTCATCGTCGATCGCCTCACCAAATCTACACATTTCGTTCCTAGCCGCACCACTGCTACTACTGAATACTTAGCCAAGTTGTATGACACGGAGATCTTGAGACTTCACGGGGTACCAATTACCATCGTCTCGGATAGAGATTCTCATTTCTTGCCACGATTTTGGAAGAGTCTACAGAAGGCGCTAGGCACCACCCTGAACTACAGCACAGCATACCATCCCCAGACGGATGGGTAGACAGAGAGAGTGAACATGATTCTTGAAGATATGCTGAGGGCATGTGTCTTAGACTTCGGAGGATCTTGGAGAGAGCGCCTACCGTTAGTCGAGTTCTCCTACAACAACAGTTACCAAGCTAGCATCGGCTTGGTGCCCTTCGAAGCTTTGTACGGACGACCTTGCAGATCACCCTTGTGTTGGAACAAGGGAGGCGAATCCGTGGACATGGGACCAGACATCATTCATGAGACGACAAAGAAGATCAAGGTCATCAGAGATAGGCTTCTCACAGCATAGAGCCGGTACAAGAGCTACGCTGACACCAAGAGACGTAAGCTAGAGTTTGAAGTGGGAGATTGGGTATTCCTCAAGGTTTTGCCTATGAGAGGATTATTCCGTTTCAGGAAGGTAAGTTGGCGTCGAGATACGTGGGACTGTTCGAGATTACCAAGAGAGTGGGGGAAGTCGCCTACAGACTACTTCTACCGCCGGACTTGTCATAAGTTCACAATGTCTTTCACGTGTCCATGCTACAGAAATATCATTTCGACCCAGTGAGCATCATTGACTGGCAGACCATCTCCATTTGTGAGGACGTCTCATCTGAAGAGGCCCCAGTCAAGATTTTGGATCGCAAGGACAAAGTGTTGCTCACCAAAGTGACCCCGATGTTGAAGATTCAGTGGAGCCACAACGGTGAGTCAGATGCCACGTGGGAGCTTGAGGAGCATATCCGCCGGGAGTATCCTTACCTCTTCGAGGACCAGGTACATTAATTTCGAGGCCGAAATCCTTTTTAGGCGGTAGGTTGTAACGCCCATCAGATTTGCTATGTCCTCTATTTGGGGTGTTTCTGTAATTTTTGCGTTCTTAAGGACAGTCTGGCAATTCATGTGGTCAGCTCTTGAGAACCCTTGTTGTATCCTTTTCCTTACACCCTAACCCCTCTCTTTAAAGAGCCTGGATGGTTGAGATTAACTCTCCCATCCAAGGGTTAGTGGAGGGCAAGGATTAATTCTCATAAGAGAATAGGTTTAGGCTAACCCTAGCCCTCTCATTTGTTCCTTGTGTTTTGTTTGGTTCAGGAAGCTTGTTAGAGAGCTCCAAGGAAGAAGAAGAGGGTTGAACAAGAACCTTCTCCATCAAATTTTCGTGCAAGAGGATTGCTTGAACCAAGTAAGTGCATTGTGTGCATTTATGGTATTTTATCTTAGGATTTTTTGTGTTTTTCTTGAATCTATTAAATCATTGAATGATTACATTTATTGTGGGTGTTTTTCATGCTTTATTTGCTGGATGTTGAACATATGATTGAATGGATAATGGATTTCATAAATATTCTAGGTCAAGCTTGCTGAAGTGTGTATTTGAGATGTGTTTCTCTTTGATTTTCATATTAGATGCTCATGATTGTTTGAGATTAGCATATGGAATGATTCATTGTGTTAAACTTGTATTTTCGGACCTATTTTTCTTAGAAAAAATAAGAACCATAGGTGGTTTTGACTTAGAATCCGGACAGGTGCAATTATGGGCAAGAAAACTCAGAATCGCTTCTGTCGGCGAGTCGATCGGTGCACCGACGGACTCACCGACGGAGGCCAGTGGGTGAAAACACACCCACCGAGTGTGAAACCGACAAGGGTCTATTTGGGTGCCTTGTCGGTGAGTGGTCAGTGAGATCGACAGACCCGCCGACCATAAGAGTAACAGAGGGGTCCTTGTCGGTGAGTGCATCGGTCCACCGACGGACTCGCCGATAGGGAGTATGCCTTTTTAGACATTGGCGGTCGGTGAGTAATCGGTGACACCGACAGACCCACCGATGGGGATCGGGGGATCCGTCAATGACACCGATGAGAATATGAACTTGGAACTTGGGGGTCGGTGAGTGAGTCGGTCCGTCGATGGACTCACCGATAGCACAATTTTTGCTCTAATCGGTGGGTATATCAACCCACCGACAGGACCCGCCTAGGTAGGCATTTGACTAAGAATTTAAGAGGAGAACTAGTATGAATTTCGTCCTGTTTCACTTGAGGATTATGTGATTAATGCTATGTGCTTCCATTTCATATTTGTTACATGAATGAGGCATGTTGAGTGATTAATATTATATGCTTTCACTACGTGTCACCGTATGACTGTGAAACCCACATTACATGCTTCCCTCTCATACTTACTTTATGACTGAAGCATAGTAGAAATGTTTTGTGATTGTGATGCATTCATTTTAGTTGTTTGCTTAATATCATGAGTCTAATGGCCATACATGCATATGCAGTCCTTGTGAGGAATTGGACCACAGATTACCCCTAGATCCTTTAAGATGGACGAGAGGGCAAATGTGAGTATACTTGGGCTCTAAGATGAGAGCCAAATGAGAGTTAAGACTCTGGTGTCCCATGGGGGACTATATATGTTATAAATCCAAGTTGATTTAAGGGTGAGGGATTAGCTAACCCAAGAGCCTACATATACCTATATATATCGTATTATATAAATAGAGGGTAATTTAGATTGATAGTTGTGAACGGGTATTATGCCACAGAGGGAGGTTCACGAAGATGATGCCCTTGGACTATCCTGTTGAGATGTGTGTCCCTGATAAAAATAAAAGTGGGGTATGAATTCCCAGGGGTCACAAGTCTCTTAAAACTGTGTTGTACACACAGAATCAGCGAGGTGTCCTTACCCCGAAAGGGGCCGTGTATCTGAGGATAGAGATATAGTGGTAAAGTTCAGATCAGGCATAGGCATATATCATATCATAATATCAACGACATGCATTTGCATCCACGTGATTGCTTAGAACATTTGTTGGGTCAATTATAAATTGTTCATGTCATTGCATATAAATGAATGAACCCTTGCGTCGATCATGGAATCGCATGCATACACTAGCATCCTAGTTATTACACCCTATCTGCACATTTTATTTACTGGGTGTGTAGCTCAAGCCTTTTGGCTCCTAACATTTTAGGGGAGTACTTTAGGCCGGACGAGGACTATGGCCAAGGCTGTTGATTGCTACGAGGAGACCATGGGCGTATTATAGATTCTTTTTCTTTATCATTCATTGGTCTGTATGTATTGAGAGATTGGGAGGATGGAGCGTGTTGACTTCAGTATATCTGTTTTTATACTTGCTTATTCTTGGATGCCCCTATCTTTTTTGTCAGGTGTTTATCTTATTTCCTCATTGGGCCTTGCTGAGGCACGAGGAGACCTTATGATGTTTACTTTAGATACATGCTATACTTGAATATACATGTTCTATGTTTGTTTTCCGCTACGTATCCAAACCGTTGTAGGATTCTCTGTTATGTATATGTTATGGTTTTCCACCCACTTTGAGTATGCGTTTGGAGTGTAGTGGGTGAGAGTCCGGCTTGGGGTTCTAAAGCCACGCTCACGTGAGTGTGAGACGCAATTTTGAATTCGGGTCGTGACACTACACATTCATAAGTTTTCTAATGATAATAGAACTGATATTTGGGTTTTTGGCCAATACCTAGGGATTGTAAGTCTACTCACCTGGAATCTGATTTGGGTTGAAGACCCTCTTGCTTGAGCTACTCTAGTTGTCCCTCTTGCCTTAGGGTTTGCCTTCTTTGATTCTCCAGCCATAATTTAGGGTTTCTTAGGTTATAGGGAGTACTTATAGTCTTTCCCTCTTAAGTTTAGGACCTGTTTGGTTGGTCTTCTATTAATTCCACTTAAGTTTAATTTATTTGGTTAATTTGACTCCTTTGGGTTTAATTCCCCATACCAATTCCAATCAGTCTCAAGTTCTCTTCAACTCTTCAACTCTCCAAATTTATTTTAGAGGTTCTCACACAACATAAATTTCTCACTATGTAAAATTACTAATTTACCCTTAATCCTTAAATTACCAACTTATCATTTTCTTAAATTCAAATTTTTTTAGTTACTTACAAACACCGTGGGCAGTACCCGGTTATCCAGACATGAGTCTAGATGACCATGGTCTGCTGAATGCCCCTAATATGTAAAGGACACTCAAGTTCCTTTGAAACTAAATCCCATTTACCAATTTAGCACAGGGTTTCTAAGGGTTGTCTAGTGTGTGCACAATGATACTTACCTTGGCTAGGAGGTCTTCCAACTAATACGACTACTATAGCTTGAACTTCCTTGCGTCCGCACTGGTCTTGGACTTCATATGAGAGCACAAACAGACACACAAGGACAATGTCACTAAATTGAAGAACAAGGGATGTCAAGGATTTTCCTATGACAAAAACACCTAGCCTGGGTACTACACTAGACTTACAAAATTGAATAAAAAATATACCTACTACAACTCGATCCAACTCTAAAACATCCTAGAGCTAAGATAAATAAATAAGACACGAGACACTTTGTGCTCCCCCTAGCTCCTGTATCCATTCTCCCATTCTTTGACGTACATGCAAAAACAATTTACTAATACCTGCAAACAAACACATAATATGGGTGGAGTACCTGGTTCTCCCCCTTTTTGTGAGAATGTGACAAAGTGACATACCTATATGGTGGGACACCCAAGAAAGTTTGCATACTTGGTGGGCTTAGATTTTACTATAAGCCCCACAACCAGACCAACAAACTAACTTATGCACAAAAAATCATATATACCTATGAGGGTATTGTGTGCATAAGAAGGGGTCTATAGGTTGGTTTAATGATTTTACTATAAAACTAGCAACCTTTTAACCTCCTTGAGATGTGCACCATAAAGACATTCCAATGGTCATAGTGCACAGTCAAACTATAATATGTAGAAACAAGATATACCTATAAGGTCATGCAAAGAAGTTTGAGTACCCATTGGGAATCACTCAAAAGATTTACCTATAAAGGCACAGTCCCATCCTAAAGGGGGTAAAACAACGGATAACAAGATGCTTAGTAGTGTGTGCTTCATATGTGTGCAAATCAACTAGATTTTACTATAGGGACAGATAGCACACAAAACATAACATGTATGAATAGATATACCTACAGAGGAAAGCATACAGATTTTGAAATAAACACACAACACATGTCATAAAAATACACCATAATATGCATAGAGAAGCAAAAAGTATTACAACAAAGAAAATTAAGTCTATGCAAGAAAGTATTGATACAAGCTAAGATAACCAAAAAATACAACTAAACATGTTCATTGAGTCCCAGCTCAAATAAAAAGTACAGATAATGTCTAAAATCATCCAAAATAACATTCATAATGTACTACAAAGGAAATAAGCCAACACATAAAGGGTTTAACTATACAAGAACATAATGAGTCTAATCACTCAATCATAATACATCACAAATGCATCCTAAGAGAAAAAGACATCAAAGTAAGAGTATTATTTTAAGAACATAAATGAGTCTAAGTCTCAATAGAAGGAATATGTCTAAAGAGATGTAAAATTGTGTGCTTCCAAACAGTTAGAATTCTTAATCATTTTACTATAAAGTAAGAGAATATCATACACATATGAACTGATGTATAAATGATATTCTTATAAAAGAGAACATATAGCAGTTCAAAAGTTGATGCGATAAGAATGACAAACATATCCCAATGCATAGACAACATGGCATAGGATTTACCTATACGATTATTACAGGTCTTATGTAAGTAAAACATTAACAAAACATAATTTGTTGATGCCACAGCACATGAAAAAATATTGCTATAATAAAGCATGCAAGTGGTGATTTTCATAAGAGATATTAGGAAACTATGGACTTCTTGAATCATGCAAGGAGGATTTTACTATATTATGCATGGCATACTCAACATGAACCAGGAAAAACTAATCATGCATAAAGCTGATTTTCTTTTAAAGCATGCATACACACACACACACACACACAATTAGCTCACATATCATAACCATAGACAAATAACTATACCAATTAATAACTATGCCTTTGATTGAGAATATCACTAAAAGGACAACCCCAAGGGAGCATAATCTGTGGAAAATGGGCTAAGAAAGCACCTACAAAGCATTGATCAACAAAATCCCTATATACCTATGAATGAATGAAACACGGATCAATGCAAGATGAATAATGCCAAGAAGTGTATACTCAAAAAGCACAACTTGAAAATATCTAAATGAAAGACATAGATAGTAGATTTGATTAAACAAGAATGCTATGTCAACCCCACATTTATCCTAAAATAGATATTAATCTATTAGAACATGTTGAGGAGGTTTTCCAAACATATTTAATTATAAAAACAAATGGAAAACCACGATGCACTTTAATGAATGTGCAACAAGATCTAACTATAAGCAATGCATGAAGAAGAAGAACAAGCGATTTAAATATGCATACATGAATATACCAATAAAATCATATATTCACAATTAGATTAAATACCATAAAATTAGGCCTGGTGATATACCAATAAGGGGTAAAGACTATGTTTGTAAAGTTCTCAGATAAATCCAAAACAATACAAGAAAATTTTTGAAAGATGCGAAAAGCAATTTAAGCCTCATGATACATGCAATTAAGTATTTTACTATTAGCAAAGCACACACCATGGAGCACAAAGGGAAAATCATGCATATTACAAGTTTTACTATAAAACCAAAAAATGAAAGAGAAGCTCAAGTACCACATACTCAGGCATAAGGATTTACCTATAAGGAACAATGCCTAAATGTGTGATACCCACCAAGGGAATTAACCCTTGGGGACCCACTTAGTGCGAGTTGATGAAGGCCAAGGAGAATCCAAAACATTATCATCAGTGCTGACACCTGAGTAGTTTTTCTTTAGTTTAAATACCCACATTAAAGTTTGGACATGAGCATGCTAAGAGTAGTTTAAGGATTCAGAAGATTTTATTGAGTCATCTGACATCCTAGAAGACATACTATGGGGAGAATTTCTAGGATATTTCCTTTTTCTCCTATCCCTCCTCTTCTTAAACTCTAATATTTTATTGTAGCAAAGATTAAGTTTAGAAACTTCATCCATAAAAGCTTTCAATTTATTAGAGATGGAAGGTAAACAAGGAACTTCCTTTTTTTGCCTTTTAGAAGACTCCTTGGGAGATTTTACTATGACATGTTTTCAGGAGTTCTCAACTTTGAGAGGTGTCATCACTTGCACACCTTTCCTATCCTATTGAAACGTGTTGATTTTACTGTTAGGTTTCTTCTTGCTCTCAAATTGTATATGATCCAAAATCCCACAAGTGTGGCACTCAATTTTGAATTTAACTGTGCTCTCTCTATTGGAGGACTCACCCTTCACAAAAATGTTGAAGGTTCTAGGTCTAGTGGTTGTATAACTATTAATCCTAAGACCTGTCTTATCCCCACTGGGTTTTCCCATACCTAGGAGTTTTTCAAGTTTTTATCTCCTTTGGTAAATTTATGGACAACCAAATCTCTAGAAGTCCTAAGTTGGTTGATTTCACTGAGAAATGTATGATTTTTAGATTTTACATGTGAAAGCTCTTTAATATCATTTTCATATTTATTAAGACCATCTTTAGTCATTAGCAGTTCAAACTTCAGGTTTTGATTCTTAATGATTATGTCTTGTTTATATTTAGATAAGTTTTTCAGATTGTCTTCCAACTTAGAATTCTCAAAAACTAAATGCTTCACTCTCTTAGCTAATCTACAGGCTTCCTTGAAGAGCGAATCATAAGCCTCTTCAAGATCTTCAATATTAGAATCTTCAAGTTCATCTCTCTCTTTGACTATGTTTTCAAGTATAAATTTAACTATATGTATCGAATCCTCAAGAAAAGGCATGGGAGTTCTAACCATTACACTAGTAAGGGTTTCACCTTCATCTACAAAAGGAGAGTTATCTATACAGTGACATGCACCCTTAATCTTATTTAAAATGTTTTATTAATATTTAATAATGATTTAAATAAGATTATACAAGCATTATATCTAATTAACTTAGTTTTGTACATAATTGTAATGTAAATATTATAATAGGGACTATTGTGTTATTATAATAAAAATTGGGTTGATTGTGTGAATATGAATTCTGGTTTGAACCTTGGGCTCGACTATGTGGGAATTTGGACTTTGGCTGGTCAAATAAACCCATGTAGCCAACCATGGGGTATAGTAGTCTTTTAACCTTTTAATTTGAATTGAGATTTGGATAGGGGAGAGAATGCACGATTCTCTCACTCTCCTACCATGTTTGTGTCATGCAATCATGGAAGACTTCCATAGCTTCATTCCCTTGCTAATTTGAGAGAATCGATAAAGCTTGATGTAGTGACCCGGATCGAAAAATATAATATCACAATTAAAGAAGGCGTAATTTTTTTTGCATTTAATAATGCACTTGCTTAAGTCGAATAGAACCTTAAGGACAAACTAGTAATATAATTGTTTAAGTTAAGGATCAATTTGTAATTAGAGAATAGCTTGGGGGAGTGTACTGTAATTATCTCAGTTTGATTTGGGCAGGACACGTCTTGGTCGTATGGAGCATTTGTTAATTGTTGGGCTAGTTTAGTAGGTTAATTAATAATATAATGGGCTACGACTAATGGGCTAAATGGGCTTAAGTGGAGTAATCGAATTGGACCTAATTAGAAGCTAGGGATACTTTAGTAACTTAGCATATATTAATAATTGTTCTAGAAGGGAGTTAGAGTTCCTAAATAGAATTGGATTAGGATTGGAAGGAATTGGGATTAGTTAGAATAGGATTAGAAGGCTTCTGATTGGTTAGTAAGTTAGAAGGATTTGGATTGTAGGATTCTAATTGAATTGGGATTAGGGAGATAGACTTATAAGATTGGGATTAGAAAGGAAAACTAGAAAAAACAATAAAAGAGAAGAACAATAGGAAGATTCGTACACAGCAAAGAAGGAGAGAGAATTGAGGTTTATTTGGTGAGAGAAATGAAAGAGAATAGATCTAAGAATTTGGGGAAGAGAGAAGGCTGTGACAGATCTGGAGATTGGAGGAAGAAGAGCAAGAAGCAATTAAGGAAGAATACCTAGAATCGAGCATCGGATCTAGCGTAGGATGTAAGTTGCAGTTCCTGTTTAGTTCTCTTGGGATTTCGTGGTCAAATAACATGTTTTGCATGCTTGCTATGATTTCCTTGTTAATTGATGTATTTGAATTATGCTAGATAGAACTAGTATGTAATATGATAGGTTTCCAACTTTATATGTATATATATGTTAACTATGATGTCCTAAGCCTAGGCTTGCATTATAGTATGATTCCATGTTGATAGATATGTTGATCATGGTAATTAGATTCAATATGTTAAGATAATTGTTAGAAGCATGCTAGGTAGATCTGGTATGTTAATATAGGTGTTGAATCTTGTTAGATAGATCTAGCATGTTGATGAAGTTAATTTCCATATTTGTATGAGCATATATGATTAATCCATGATTAGATTTAATTATGATGTTAATTGAATTGTTAGGTAGGATTTGATTAGTGTAGAATTACAATCTTGATGCATATTGACCTCTGGGATAGTTAAAAACTGATTGGGGTGCCAAAGAACTAGGGTATACGAACCCAGAAATACTTAACACAGAGGATCCCGTTGGTACCCACTGGTACACCGGTGAGGGTACCGACAGGGACTGTTTTATAGAGGAAATAGAGCCGTCGGCACCCACCGGTACACAGGTGAGGATACTGATGAAACCTCGGTTCTGTTTTCTGTGGACAGGGCTTTGGGGATTGAACCAATTGGATTAGGGACTTGACCATTGGGCTTGGGGTTGTGTCCCCATGCCTAATATGATGATTGCAACTTGAGTTTAAACCATGGATTGATGTGATTGAACCTTGCTAATGTATGATGTGTTATGAAGACTGTAATTGTGATTGATAGTGCATGAGTGTCATGTGTTGTGCTTGTATGCCATGTATGCCAGGAATGTGATTGATTGTGCATATGGATATAATTGTGAGTGATTGTACATGAATGACATGATTGTGATGGACTGATTGTAATGAGTTGTGCATGTGTAATAGGATTTTGATTGGTTATGCATGTATGATTGGGAAAGGATTCTTGTGATGGTATCCTAAGGATTATCCGTGTGGATGGGCACACAGATAGCTTTCGAAGGATGTTATCACCAGAGATCCTACCGTTGTGATATGATTGAACTAGTTAACTTGCATGATGTGTAGTACAATTGTGAATGATTCTGTTTGTATGTTGGAAGGGATTCCTGTGATGGTTTCCTAAAGATTATTCGTGTGTTTAGGCACATGGATAGCTTTCGAAGGGTGTTATCACCGGAGATGCTATTGTTTGTGGGAAATGATTCATGTGATGGTATTTTAAGGATTATTCGTGTCTTTAGGCACACAGATATCTTTCCAAAGAGTAGTTGTCACGCCCCAATTCCGAGATGTAGGATCTCGAGGATTTCCAAGGGAATAACCTTCGAACCCAACGTATGGATATGGATAGCCTTTCAATACACATAACCACTCTCATGGTTGATCAGAGTCTAAAATAATAAATTAGCGAAAGTCTTAAATAAATAAACTGTACCACAACCCGTGTCTAAGTTATTACAACTTAATCGTCCATAAAGGATCAAAACC
>JAUPMG010127761.1:0-25316 GCA_031762675.1 Pachysandra terminalis | reverse complement strand
AAAAAAAAAACTGTATGTAGAGGACGAAGGAGAGAGAGCCAGAGAGAGAGAGACAGAGAGAGAGAGAAGGGGAGAGAGAGACATTGACATACCTGGATCTTTGTTTCTGCTGAAGCTGCCGAAGCTGCCGAGTGAGTCTTTGCAAGAACCCTAACTTTCCTTTTCTTCCCCATGTCTACTTCTTCTCAAAATGTTTTCTTTTTTTCTTCTTCCTACGTTTTCTCTTCTTAGTACAAGTATAAAATGAATTTTTATACAAATAAAAACTAAGCAAATAATAAATAATCAATTTTTTTTTCCATACACTCTATGCACATGAGGCGCCCGCCTCACATGAGGCGTTTTCTTAACGCCACGCCTCGAGGCATGCGCTTCGCACGCCTTTAAAAACACTGGTTCATACTATTAAGTTTCTTTGCTTAAATTACGTATATTCATGAATATCTTCCCCAAATTGCTAGAAAACCCAGTATTCTGTATGACCAGAAGGTGGAAAGTTTTTGCTGAAGGAGAGAGATGATGGGAGGAGATCGGCTGTGCTTCTTAGTGAAGGTTAAAAGCGAGTTTGGCTGAATATTTCCTAGTTGTTATGTAACTTATGTTTAAAGAAATGCCAACCCTAGGTTCCTAACCAAAGAAGTGCAGGATTGGGCAACAAATAAAAATGGCAAGTGTGGTTGAATTTTGGGGTAAGGAAGTTCAATAGAGGTTTCCCTCTTAGTTTCCTCTTCATGTTTGATGCTTAGAGGGTGTTGGAATACAATGAGAGATATTTTGGCCCTTGTTTACTCCATTTGACATTTGGAGCTCTACTGCCGTGTTTGACCGTTGAATGTTTCGGTGCATATGTTATGTTCTGGACCTTCCCCTCCATATTTGGTGTAAACCAGGAGAGTGAGGACCAACAACGAAATATAGTGAAAACTAAGTTACAGGAACTTCGAAGTTGGAATAGACAATAAGGATACAGTCTATATGATTTATGGATAAATGTGCTAAAACGTTCCAAAGCTCATGGTGATGAAGCTTCTATAATGGGCTTCCATTTGCAAAATGGAGTATCTGGGTACTCTCATCAGATTAATGTACAAAAGAAGAAGGATATGTTGAAAAGTTAAATAAGACGTATGGCTTACTTCTAAACCCTCTAGATTTTACATTGGGTGGTAGGTGCTTTAAGATCTGATTATAGGATCCAGAGAAATGGAAGAAGCAAATCAAGTATGTGTTTTAGAGTAAGTGCGTCAGGCGGAGGATGCCTGCCTCAATAATTTATCAGCAGCCACATCCTTGATGCTTTGCTTTTTGTGGATGATGCTTTGCTCCCTTCATGGGGAGCCATCTCCCCACAATTTCCTTTATGTTTCTGTATCTTCCCCTCTCTTTTAATAATATTTCGTTATTAATCAAAAAAAAATAAAAATAAAATGTGTTTTAGAGTAAGTGCGTCAGGCGGAGGATGGATCATTTCGGTGCCTCACTGTGGGTGCTCTTTTGACCTCAAGTCTATAAGAACACGTGCTAAATCTGCGTCGTGCTCATCCCCACTAGGGTTTTAGAGCTACTTCGCAGGTATGTCTCATTTATCTACTCGCAAATTGAATTCTCGTCCTATATCTTGTATGCGGTTTATTGAAAATGAGTTTTACTCCAAGATGGTGAATCGGCTGACAAAGTGCCAAAGTTTCTCAGGCATGATGGTATTGATGATCCTTTTCAGTGTGTTGATTGTGAGGGGAATCTCATAGTGGGATGGATGGGTTGGGGGAAAGGGGTAATTGTCTGGAGGCTTGTGGGTTGTTGGTATAGGAGTTGGTGGATCATGGATGTGGATGCTGATAAATTATTGAGGCAGGCATCTAAAGTTAGGTGTCAACCAGTTTCTCTTCAACAAGCAATCCAACAATTATTGACAATGAAAGGTAAGGTGTCCTCTAGTTTATATAAAGATTATGTAGTGGAATGTTAGGGAATAGGGATCTGGGAAAAAAGAGGGGGAAATTAAGGACTTGCGTATTAGATTGAAGCCTGATTTGATAGTCATCCTTGAAGCAAAGAAAAGAGTCAATTGATGTCTCCTTGGTGCATCATGTGTGGGGTGATAGGAACCTGATAAGGACATTTTTGCCCTCTGTGGGTGTCTTGGGGAGGGGGTGTCATAATTATGTGGGATAGGGATATTTTGGTTGGAGAGGAAATAAGACGGGGAGAATTCTCTTTGCCCATTCATTTTGCATGTGTAATCGATGGTTTTGAGTGATGGCTTACAGGGGTATATACCTAGGCATAGGGGTTCCATTTGGAGAGCTACAAAGAATTCCAATTCAGGTAGGATGAGCCCTTGATGCCTTGTTGGGGACATCGATATGACTTGGTAAATACATGAAAAAAGTGGAGGTGTTCAAATGGTCACAAGAAGTATGAGAAATCTCTTAGATTTCATCAGGGAATTTGAGCTAGTGGATTATCCTCTAAATGGCGGGAGATTTACGTGGTCTAACTTTCAATGGTGTAGTAGGCTAAATAAGGTCTAGGCATCCCATGAGTGGGATGCACATTTCCCACTGATTCTCTGATCATTGCCCTTTGCGGATATCTAATGAAATCCAGAAAACTGGTCCAGCACTGTTTTGATTTGAAAATATGTGGCTGACTCTCCCCCTTTTTAAGGAATTAGTGGAGTCACTGGAGTGGTGGTAGAGGTCATGGGATCTCAACAGGGGTGGGCCTAGAGTTATGATGGGATTAAAGGGGATGAAAGAGAAAATCAAAGTATAGAATAGTAACTGTTTTGGGAGTATCATGGTGGTGAAGATGGATTTGATGAGAGAGATAGAGGTGCTGGTTAGATGGGAAGAGGAGAGGATGTTGAGGAGTGATGAGACTAATAGGCGTCAATATTTGAAAGTAGAATTGGAGGGTATCCTTAGAAATGAAGAGATCTCTTGGCGTTAGAAATCTAGGGTTACTTGGATCAAGGAAGGAGATGGTAACACTAGATTTTTTCACAGGCTAGCCAATGGTAGAAAGAGTAGGAATTTGATTTTTAAATTGGTGGTAGAGGGATTAACTGTGGAATCTCCTAAGGTCATTAAGGAGGCCTTATCTCAGTATCATGTCAACTCAGAGAAATATGTCAGATTTAAGTTGGGAGTTAGGTAAAAGAAAGTTGGATAATGATTAGAGGGAGATGTTAGAACCAGAGTATGGAAAGGAAGAAATCAAAAGTGCAGTTTGGAAGCTTGATGAAGATAAAGCTCTTGGTTTTGATGGATACACTATTGTTTTTTTATAAAGATAATTGGGATGTACTAAAAGAAGATATTTGTCAGGTGCTTGAGGAGTTTCACTCCCGTGGGCTTATCAATAAGGTGACTAATTCAATGTTCGTTGTGCAAATCCTCAAGAAAGTGGGGAAATAGAGATCAAAAAATTTCCACCGTATTAGCCTCACCACGATGCTTTACAAATCATAGCCAAGTTCCTGTCACTTAAACTTAAGAGGGCAATATCTTGTTTGGTCTCACAGAATTAGAGTGCTTTCATTCAGGGGAGGTAGATCTTGGATAGTTGCTTTGATAGCCAGTGAATGTGTGAAGAGCAAGTGAGGTCTTGAGAGGATGGGTTAGTCTGTACTAGTTATTTTTTTATTGAAAGGTCTATGGTAGATTGGAGTGGGATTTTCTTGATACAGTACTAGAATGAAAGCTATTTGGTGTGAGATAGAGGAAGTGGATGAGAGGATGTGTTTGTAACTGCTTCTTGCTCAACGGTCAGGTTATTTTCCTTTATCTAAGGGATTGAAGCGGTGTTATCCTTTGTCCCCCCTTTTTGTTCTCTCTAGTAAGAGATGTTTTGAGCTGGTTCCTTTTGGAAGTTGAAGTTGGAGATGGATTAGGGGCTTTCATGTGGGGCGATAGAGGGTTCCGGTACTCCATCTGTAGTTTGCAGATGACACCATTCTATTCTTGGAGTTGGAGGTAGAGGCTTGATCAAGTATTCTAGGCTAAATGCATTTAAATGTGTTTTGAGATGGTCTGGGGTTGCAAAGTCAGCCAGGTCAATAGTTGCATTTCAAGGATTAACGTGAGTGATGACTCTTCAATCACTTGTGGCAATCATGGGTTTTAGTATCGGATCGTGGTCCTTTAGCTACTTGGGCCTTCCTTTGGGTGTTAATCCCAAGAGCGTGGTGTTTTGGGATCTAGTCATTGAGAGGGTTGAGTAGTGTTTGGCATCATGGAAGAGAAATGATCTATCATTATGTGGTTGGATTACTTCTATCCAATCAACTTTAGCTAGGCGGTTGGAGTTGGATTACTCTTATCCAATCAACATTAGCTATCTTACCTTTTTATTACATGTCTCTATTTAGAATGTTGATGAGGGTGGCTAAATTGACTGATAAGGTACAA
The DNA here is from genome assembly GCA_031762675.1 of Pachysandra terminalis. Lineage (NCBI taxonomy): Eukaryota > Viridiplantae > Streptophyta > Magnoliopsida > Buxales > Buxaceae > Pachysandra > Pachysandra terminalis. Next base: position 20,901 of record JAUPMG010127761.1, on the reverse strand, counting down.
AGGGATTTTCTATGGGAGGGGGAGAGTTCAAAAAAGATCACCTCGTTAAATGGGAAGTTGTTTGCAGGAAGGAGAGAGGGGGTATTAATTTAGGTAACACTCTGGTTAAGAACTTGGCATTGCTGGTTAAGTGCCTTTGGCACTTTTTTGATGAGAATAATCATCTGTGGTGTAAAATTATCATTAGTAAATATGGCATTCATGATAATGGATGGGATGTCAATGAGTATGCATGGATATCTAAGAGAAGTCCTTAGAAAGCAGTGACTGCTCTTGCTTCACCTTTCTATTCATTTGCTTGCTTTTATGTGGGATTCAGTACATTGGTTTCTTTTTGTGCTGTTCTGTGCTAGGGTAATCATATCCTTTTGGAGTGTTTCTCTAGACTATCTAGATTGTGAGGGACCAATAGACGCGTATTCGCGATTTCCTTATCCTCTTCTGCTTTGGTTTCGAACCTTCCCTGAGAAGAGATCCTAGATTCGTTGAACTCAATGAACTTGCCTCTCTCTCTCTCTCTCTCTCTCTCTCTCTCTCTCTCTCTCTCTCTCTCTCTTTTGTGATGCTTGTGTTCATATAGACATCCCTGATAGACGTATTCCCCTGACCCCAAAGAAGTTTTCTCCTATCAATCATTTTTCTATTGTACTCATAGAGATAAGGACATAGTCCTTGCATCCTTTCCTTGTTGTTAGCTATGGAAACCCTGTAATTCCCCAAAAATTAAGGCGGACAACACTTTTATATAAATTAAAAATGTTGATGTTCTTCAAGGGAGAAGCTTTTTAGTCTTAGCTCCTCATATTTGCTTCCTTTGTTTGGTGCAAGGTGAGTCGGCGAATCACTTATTTATGCATTGTAAGATGGCGAGGGCGATCTGGTGTTTCTTTGTACAGGAGATTGATATGATTTGGTAATGCCGATATCGTTATATATGTTGCTTGATCAATGGAGATTTCTAGGCTTAGGAGTGAGGGGCCCTATCATGTATTGGGTTGTTTTTTAGGCAATCCTATGGCACATTGGAGGGAGAGCAATTGGAGGGCGTTTGAGGACGTGAAGTCCAACACGTGTACTATGATTAATGGCGTGATAGCATTGGTGGCTTCTTGGGTTTCCGTTTATCTAGAGTTTAAAGGATTTTGCATCTTTAATATTATTGGAGGGATGGCGGGAGAGTGCTTTTTCTTCATCTATTACCATCACATATAACATGGTTTCCAGGCCCCAGGTGAGGGACGATCAAGATAAATGTTGATGGGTGATCCTTGGGGAACCCTAGGCCCTCTGGAATTGGAGTATTTAGAGACCATAGTGGATGCATTCTTCATGTTTTCCCTGTCGATAGGGGAAGAGAATGCAGTGTGGGTGGAATTGAGTGTTCTTCATACCGGACGTAGAGAGGTGAATTCCCATGGCTTTCGATCTCTTGAGGTGGAGGGGGACTATTTGGCCTATAGATTTCCTCGTTTTCTGTACGTGTTAGGACTCAATATTCGTTGGTCTCTGACACTTTGTTCTGGTCCCTTCATGGCTTGGAGTGGAATTTAGAGTTTCGGAGAGATCCTAGGTCTGCTGAGTTGGGAGAATTAGCCATCCTACTTGAATCCGTAAAAAGTGTTTTCCTCAATCCATCTATTCCTGACACTCGCATATGGGTTCCTGAAAGGAACAATATCTTTTTAGTCCGGTCTTCGGGGCTCCCTTAGTATTCTTGGTGCTTCCTTTTCATCTAGAAGTATTTGGAAACGTCATACTCGCCACAGGGTTAAAGCCTTTGTCTGGAGTGCCATCTTGTACAAGATCAACACATGTGACTTGCTTCAAAAAAGATGAAGAAATTGCGCTCTCCCCCCTAACATGTGTGTTATGTCTAGAAGGCAAAGTGAGTCTGTAGATCACTTGTTCTTACATTGTGAGGTGGCTAGGAGGATTTGGGATGCTCTAATTCAGTGTGGAAGCAGCTTTTAGAGAGCAGCATGGTAATATCATTGATATCTTTTTGGGTTCTGTTGGTGAGGATGATTCGACAAGAGCAGAAATACGCGCTTTGGTGGCTGGTATAAAGGAGGCCAAAGATCGAGGGTTTAGGGTGTTTGTTGTGGAGGGAGATTCTTCATCGGTCATTTCACGGATGGCACCGAATTTGAGGTGTCCTTGGAGGTTCATTCACTTGGTACGTCTCAGGTTTTGAGGAGACAGGATGGAGATGCAATTCACACATATTCCTAGATCGGCAAATGGGATGGCAGATAGGTTGGCTAGGGAGCGGGTGATAAAGGAAGCATATTATTCGGGTCCTCCAACCATGGAGATGAGGCTGTATGAGTGAGAATGCTGTGGTGCTAAATCCGTTCTGTGTGCTCTGTTTTGTTCTTTCAGTCGGTTTTGCTCTTCAGTTTTTTCTCTAGCTTATATTACATCTTAGGCTTTATTTTCCTATTTTGTAGGTGTGAATCCTGATCACAGTTTGTGATATTTTGTACATGTTCTCTTCCTTATTGATGATTAATGAATTGGTCTTGTTAATTATCAGAAAAAAGATATCTAGCATGGATGAGAGGGTCACAACTGGTTTTGTGGAGGGTCAGTTATATGATCTTGGATATATCTTTGGCAAATGATTTAACCATCTTTTTCCATCATGTACCACGATTTGCTAAGTACGGTCGATAGGTTGGCTAATAGAGGTGCCAGAAGTGAGGTGATGTTCTTTGGGATGCCGTCGGAGGAGATGCTACAAGGAGAGTAATGCTGGGTGGCTGGTTTATGTGTTTTTCTCTTGGTTCTGTTCCCATCTTCTTGCTGTAACATTGTGATATTGTTTCTGTGGTTTCGTTTTTTCTTCGTTGGTTATATTATGTGTAATGTCACTGATATGTAACCTTTTTTTAGTAACCTAAGATCTTTGTTGTATCCTTTTTTTCTCCATAATCCATACGTCTTCATTACTTATCAAAAAGAAGTATGAGCTTTTTGGAGCACTTTTTTTGAGTAACCTGAGATCTTTGTTCTATCCTTTTTTCACTCAATACATCTTCATTACTTATCAAAAATAAGTATGAGCGTTTTGGAGCAAGGGCATAATCAAAAAGTCAGTTCAAATTTTGAAATTGACAACTTTGGCCCAGCTGATAGTTGGCGTATTGGAAACTGGAGATGATGTCAGGTTTTTCAATGATAAAGATTTTTCTAGGAAATAGGGTTATTATAAGAGGGCAGCAAGTGATTGTAGCTGGGGCTTAAAGTTTCAAAAGAAAAAAAAAATTCTATATAGCAATCTAAGAAGGCAACGAACACGAGGAGCATTCATATTAAAGAACAGGACATCTTATTTATGAATGATGATTATGTTTCCTTATTTTCCAAGGATACTTTTGAGGCCCTGTTGGTTAATGCAACCCTTTCTAAAACCCTTTCAAATCAAGTATAAGGGTTTCCAGTTTTTCTTCTAAGGAGGGAGAGTTTGTACTTTTAGGATCAAACAGAAGCTAACCAAAGTGCCAAGGTTTATAGACTTCAGATAAAGGCAACTCTTTTTCTTCTTTTTGTTTCCTGTCGGTGTGTGCAAACTTAGGCCCATCCGAACTGTGACATTTCTGATATTACAAACTTGATGGCTCTTAAGTTTGGAATCTCTGAGGAGATGGTATAAGCTGCTAGTAGTTAGAGCCGTACTATCTATCCATAAATTACATCTTTTTATGAATTACCCTCAAACCACATTGCTCCTTCCCCTTTGTGTTCATCGGAAGTTTGAATTTTGCATTCACATATCTCTATCTTCACCCATTTATTTGGTATCCTCTGCCATGAATGGCTCACTAATATGTTTTAACTGTTCAATATTACTTGGGTACCACTTGACCCACTGGTCATTAGAAAAGTTTTAGACAACTAAACTGCACAGTCAAGCCTGCAATGAGACTGGCATTCCTGCAGTCAGGAAAATGTAGTTTTATTTTAATTCCAGAATTTAATGATTGTTTTTCTGGTGTACAAATGAAAAAACCAATTGGTAACCTTTGTTTCTCAGTGAAACACCAGCAACTAAGCTAGCATGTCTACAATCACATGAAATCAAATTAAAATACTTATTTCTTGTGAAAGAAGACTGAGAAAGTGGTAACTAACAAAGTAATTACTTTTGTTCCACAATCACATGGATCCATATTAAATACACATTACTAGTGAAATAAGACTGGGAAAGTGACAACTAACAAAGTAACAATTATTTACTTTTGTTCACCGCTGAACACTAGCAAAGTTGCCAGCATGCCCTTGCCTAAGCGAGAGTGGCACAAATAGGACATAAGTGAGAGTTGGTTAAGATGGTTTGGACATGTATAACAAAGACTTACGGAGATGCTTGTGAGGAGGTGTGAGAGGGTGCATATTGAAGGGTCTAAAAAGGCAAGAGGAAGACCAAAAAAGGACTTGATGGAATTGGTTGGCAATGATTTAGATCCTCATAATCTGAATGGAGATATGGTTTTTGACAGATTGAGATGGTGGAACTGAATTTGTGTTGCTAACCCAACTAGTTGGGATAAATCATTCTTTTTTTTTTTTTTTTTTTTTGTTGTTTTGTTGAAGGTGTTTTTGTATCAAAAGCATGGTGAACACATTTGAGGTTTATTTGATTTCATTTTGAACTTCACTTTACCTTTTTTCGTAGGTGTAGTATATACATGCAAATGAACTATTTTGATGCATTGGCATGCATTTCACTAAGAAGCATTGGATTGAATTGCTTGACATGGTTTGAAGTATCGTTTGATACCAATATAGAACGAAAAATCTGTATCGGTATCGGAGTTAATCAGCCTGAAACACATTTGGTATGTATTCGGCAGTACATGAAAGGGCTCTTGATTCCAACCAGCGTCTCAGACTGATCCAGTCTGAGACGCTATTATTTTAAACCCTATCACTGGATCAGTCTGAGACGCTATTATTTTAAACCCTATCACTCAATCTTCCTTTGGGCATCTGTTTGTTTTGGAGCTCTTCTTCTGTGGAATTTTTGTCTGTTTGGTCTTCCATGGTTTAGTTTTGGTAATCTGGTATAGCACAGGTTGATAGTCAATGATTTGTACTTGTAGTACCGGTTAACTTATATCTATACTAATCGTGTATGGAGAGTTTGTGTTATTACATTATATTAATATGGAGAGATTGCGTTATTACATTGTATTAACATAAAGACCCAATTACTGATTAATGAATTGGATTAAATGGTCTGAAACTCGGAGAATTTGAGGTAACTGAGTTTTCATTTTGAGTTTTCAACCTGGATGCTTATTGTTAGGCTACAAATTAACTATAAATGTAACAAAAAAGGTAAATTTATTTATAAAAAAATAAAATTAAAATATATATATTTAAAAAGAAAAAAGAGAATGTTTGGGATATTTGGTTGATAAATTAGTGTATACTTTTAGCGTAAAATAATGATAAATTTGGTCAACCTTTTACTATAGAAACCATCATTTTGTATATCTAAAATCACTTTCTTGTTGAAATTAAAGAAATATAGAAATAGATTGAACGTGCAAGAAATACATAAAATATAGACGCAATGGATTAGTTACATAATTGATAACTAATATTCTTCGAGTATGATGGAAAAAATTAATTTTTCTTGTTAATAGAAAATTATTTTTAAGAAAACTTCAAAGTATCCATGTTTATGACTTGGGCCCAATGATGCCCTGTCCTAAACATCCTGATCCTATGACTATCATATAGGTTTGAACATGGATCTGGGCAACCGAACTATGGATATGGATAAATATATGCTCAGATTCTAGTGTATCCACGTCTGTGCATGTTTGTTTACTTAAGTGATTATGATTACTAGAAAGCTATTCGTAATTATGTGGGAGTTCTATCATCACACTATTAGTTAGTATCAGTATTGTTTTTATTTGGGATGGCAATATTTTCATCATCTATTCGAGAAAGGGATGTCTAGTTCAAGCCTTCCAAGAACTTTAAGCGGTACGAGTCGAGTTTAATTTGCTTTCTAAGTTATTTGTGATTTGAATTGGATGTAGTTTATGATCTAGAAAAAATTCAATGGATGTTATTTGTGATACTAAGCATTCAGTAGACATACATGAAAAATAGATATGTTCTTTCCTTAGACTGTCCTTACATGTTCAATACAACTTCTTTTAGTATTTTGAGTTTTTGGATGTAAAAATCTATATTAGCATTTTCCAAATTTTCAATGCAAATTTCCTATGTACATCTTTTGGCTATATCAAAAATCGCCTGATATGTTCTCCAATATTTCCCCCAAATCGACATTTTAAAAACTTGACATAAAAGGTAGAAAGAGGGATATTTCAAATTCATCCATCTGTGAGACATGCTGCAAGCTCATTGTTTTCACTATCGTCATGCCCTAACAACCTTGAAATTGGAGATCAATGCTAAGAGCCTCTTCTTTGATATATGTGTGGGGATAATTATAGCCTTATAGGGAAGGGTCATGGTTGAGTTTTTGGATGTAAACATCTATATTAGCATTTTCCAAAGTTTCATTGCAAATTTCCTATGTCCATCTTTTGGCTATATAAAAAATCGTCTGAAATATTCTCCGATATTTCCCCCAAATCGACATTTTAAAAACTTGAATGTAACATAAAGGGTAGAAAGAGGGATATTTCAAATTCATCCATGTGTGAGACATGCAGCAAGCTCATTGTTTTCATTATCGTCATGCCCTAACAACCTTTAAATTGGAGATCAATGCTAAGAACCTCTGCTTTGATATGTGTGGGGATACTTATAGCTTTATAGGGAAGGGTCATGGTTGCTGGAAATTCTTTAATGGCAGCCTTAATCCTTGAATAAGAGACATTGTGAAGCAAAGGATTGAATCATAAATGCTAACAATTGACATAGGACAACAAGTGATACTATTCTACTCAACGTTTAGGGCTGAAAGCTCAGAAAATTATAAAACTAATCTAGCGCAACTAGCTTTTTGGATGATAGAAGAGGGTCTGATCCACCTAGGGTTGGATGACACCTAGAAACTCACGCAATTATTAGCGAAATTCCCAAAAGTTCAAATTGCAGTTTCAATTTGCAAAAGCAATATACGTCTCATTTATTTATACGCTTAGGGACTATTGATTCTGCTTTACTAACCTAAAAAACCAATTCTAAAGGCCTGTTTTCAGTCCGATCTTTCTATCTAGTGTTGATCCCACAGAGTTCGGCATTTGCTTCTAACAGGCTGATATGAAAGGCTCCTGTTCCAATTAAAGTGGGGTTTTTATTGGGAACCGTAGCTTTGAGAAAGATTTTAACTGTGCTGTGGCAACTTGATTGCAAAGTGGTGGATCTACGGTTTACAACATAGATGTTCTCTTTGTGAGATGGAGGAACCACTAGATTATATTTTTCTTCATTATGGGTTTGCTTCTCAGGTTGGAGTCATTTCCTTGAAAAATTTGGATTTGCATGGTTCATTCAAGCTAATGCGATTGAAACTTTTGTTGGTTGGGCACCCGTTCGCCAGCGGGTGGGTGTTGTGGATATATATATATATATATATATATATATATATATTTTAAATGTCGCTGACTCTGGCCAGCGACATATCGGCAGCATGTCACTGACATGGGGGGAATTTCCCCCAGATTAAAGAAAATGTGGGAAATTACCCCCAAATGCATGTTTTTCTAATAAATCTTAGTTTAAGTATAAATAAGAACTAAATACACTAGAATACATCAAAATATGTTGAAAAAAACACATAAAACTAATTAAATAATAATTAATGATCACCTATTTGTATGGATAATTGGCTAGTTTAATTAACAGTATATTTTTACAATTAAAGCAAAACTTTATATCATAGAAATATAATAAAATATTTTTAGAAAAAATAAATAAATTTTAATTGATTTTTTGATATATAAAATTAAATATATATTTTTTTATTTTTCAATAAAAATAACGTTACCTATCGATAGATTGAGTGTTATTACATCATATATATATTATTTTCAAGCAACTTGAATAAGTTTAAAGACATTAAATCTAAAAGAAACACACTTTGCCTTCATTATGGCGAGCCAAGAGTTGAATCTTCAACCTTCTACTCCAAGGTACGTTAGATTTGTGTTTTTATACAAAAATCTAATTGAAGTAGCAAAAAAAGAAGTTTCAAAAAGGTTTTGTGTGAAAGACATGGGAGAAGAAGAGAAAGGGGGAGACATAAGGCGATTCCTCTGATTTCTTATGTCGCCCAGTCCATTTTGGGCAACATTTCGTCGACATTTCAAGCCATGATATATATATATATGCATTTTTGGAGCAAGAGAAAGGAGTCTGGTTTATTATATTGCTCATGCTTTTTGTCTTGTGCTTCAATGGAATTCAGATCTTTAAGGACTTTGAGGTTCTTAGTTTTTTGTTCTTTTGCAGCGGATAATTTCGTTGGTTCATAAGGACTTTCAGGTTCTTGCTTTTTGTCTTGTTCTTCAAGGAGTCTGGTTCTTTTGCAGGGGATAACTACATAATATATAGCTTTCTATAGCCTTTTAGGCTAGCTGCTTTTGTTTACTAGTCTTTGTGTATACCTCTCATGTGCATAAGGCTTGGCCCTTTTTTGGTTTCCAATAAATTCGTTGTTACCTATCAGAAAGGGAAGCCCCAAGCCTAATATCAGACCAACTTAAAAATCAAAGAGAAATGAATCCATCTTTCCTAAATGAATTCTAGTAACTTTAAAATAAACCTAAGTTCCTGGCTAACTACTCAAACCAATTAAGATTCTTACACAAGAGATTAGAAACAACTATCAGAACCTGAATCTTACTAGGATTCCCACTCTGAACTTCCTCATGCTATTTGACTATAACTCTCCCAAATCATATTTGAATCATTTAATATGGGGCTCATTAAATAGTTAACCAGATAAGCTATCAGACAACACCTAAAAGCTTTCAGGGACCTTTTTGTCTGGCCTGAAGTAAAGTGATGCTCATCCCATGCAATGTGTATATAAACACTTAACATGGATATCTTATGTTTTCTGTTTTTTCTCTTTGCTGGAAGGTCTTGCTAACATCATCTGCATTTGTGTTCATTCTGTTTCTTTACCTTTTTTGTTTTTTTTTTCCTTTTTCTGGAAGAGCATGCTAACACTTGCTAGTTTTATTTTGTATTAGCAAATATGTTTCTTCAATCCTTCTTTCTTCCTTGTAGAGAAATTGGTGGTGGGTCATGGGATTCCTGGTTTATGCCCCTTCAGGAACAGGTAAACCTCCATTATTGAGACTATGATAGCTGATCATATTCGAAGTTTAATCATTCATCATCTAGCTATAATTTAAACTGTTACATTTTTTTCTTGCAGACAGAAATTGTTTGTGATAAGGTGGTATAACAGTCTGGTAACATTTTCATTTGGTGGCATAGCATTTAAAGTTCATTGGTTCCTCTCACTGGTTCACCATTTACTTTACAGGTGAAGAAAATGGAAGAACTTAGTGAGGGTTACAACATAGTTGGACTTTCCCAGGTGACTGACAAGGATTTGATCTTTTCTGATTCTCATTTCACATTTGTTTGAGGGATCATGTTCTGTCTTAATGCCACTTTTTCTCTATATAAAATATGACTTCAGGGCCGTACTCGCTTTACCATTTCAAAGATATTGTTTTAAGCATCCTGAATGTGACAGAAATTTATAGGCTAGCAATCATTGAATGAAGCTACATTGTTTACATATTTTGGTAGGTTTGTACAATTGTACTCTTAAATCAAAACATGAAATTATAAATCTTAGTGTGGCCTGATGCGAAGATATTTGAGAAATCCACAGCCTGCAAAAGGATGAATTTTGCTTTAATTGTTTGTATTAAGTCATCAGTTTTGCCATCTGTCTGCTACTACCTTTTTTTTTTTTGATAGTTAAAGAGACTATATTCAAAAACAGATAGTCAAAGTACAATATAGGCTGCCCTATATTGTACTTTGTTTTGTTTTTGTCTTTTTTTATTGATCAAATATATATATATAATAGATAATGTAGAAAGGAGAAAACAATCCATTTCAAAAGCATCCGCAAGCAGTCATTTCGTCATAGCAATGGATTTGCATATCCATACCAACTAGTCACAAGAGGAAGACATGAACCCCTTGACTGTACCACAATCCACCACATACATCATATACAACAATACTTGCATGCATTCACATAATTCATAGACCATAGAGTAAAATCAAAGTTCAATAACTCAATGGAATGATCCAACAATTCACATGCGCATACTTAGTGCTCATAGACACTCGGTTCTTCATTTAGATGCATGATTAAGTCAATGATTTGGGTTTGTTCCCTTACTCTCAATTACGCACTAACAGTCACAAGGAATTCCCCCTTCGGTGGATTCGTCGGCGCACCGACAATCCATCGACGGGTCCAATTCATTCCAGGTAAGTCTCCATCGTTGGCTCCTTCAGCATCTGGGACAAGCACCGACGGATGGCGTCGGTGGATCGACCGCCCACCGACGAATCAAAGTGTTTTACAATTAAGTCTTGGTCAGCTAATTCTTCGGTGATTGAAGATGCACCGACGGCTCTTGTTGGCGGGTTCGTCCGATGTGTCAAAGATGTTCTCTAAATAGGTCTTGGTCGGTGGGATCTTCGGTGAGCTGCGGACTCACTGACGGTTTCGTCGGCTTGTGCGTTGGTGGACCGACCACCCACCGACAAGATCGGTCTCATTTGGGGTTACTGTCGGCGGATTCGTCGGCGTACCGACATCCACCGACGGACTGTGTTTCACAAATCAGTGCCCTGTCGACGGATGCATCGGTGGACCGATCCACTGACGGACGCGATTCTGGGTTTCTTTGCTTTGTTCAAGTTGCGGAAGTCACGGGATTTAAAGGGGTTTTTCCAGGCTTAAAGGGGGAGATAAACATGAATATGGAGAGTTAAATCCATACATTTAATTCATACTAAAGAGACATTTAAAACTTAGAGATTTTTGGTATTTAAAACCCTACCAACACGTAAATATTGTTATAGAGCATTAGCAAAACTTTCTCAAGAATCAAACTCATCAAATAAACCATAACACATGCTCATACATCATGACATTAAATTTTTCTGAGTTCATTCATATTTATTTCATCAAATATCATTATTATATGTGAAGAATGTGCACACATAAATTTGGGTTCTTGTTTAAATACCTAGATATTGGAGATCTACTTAGGTTATAGGAATTGCATCCATTTAGCACTGGAATGGCTTAGATTTCTATGAATCTTCTTTCTTACAGTTGTGCCTGATCCTTCAGGATAGCATGGCTTCTCTCCCCTTTTTTTTCTTAAGATATTAATGGGGTCTTATTATTGGATGTAGGAAATTTAGAGAAGAAAAAGAAGTTGGTATATGTGGCATTTTTGATGTTTCTTTAGGTAAAGGATGGGATACATATATGGCCTTGATTGGAGTTAAATACTAGGTGAAGTAGAGCTTTGGATGCAGGTATATACATTCTTTTGCAACTTCTTGGATATAGTTGTGCAATTTTACAAATAGGCACTCATGGATTTCACTGATAAGTTGAGAGAAATCATGTCATTTAGACATGTCAACTGGACATATCTATTGGAAAATATAACGCTATTGGCCAAAGGTGTTGTTAGAAACATGTTGCATTGTAACCTTATAAATTCACTAGATATGTCCAGTTGACATGTCAACTGGATGACGGTGTTCTCTTAGCCTTGAGATATCTTTTGAACAAAATTTAGATTGTCCCTGAGAGTGTAATCTAGGGACCGACAGAAAAAGGTAGATTGTACAAATTGCTGTTTTCATTGTACAACAATTGTCTAGAAAACACCGTCGTCTTTAGAAATTGAATTGGCAACTAGATTGGCACTTCTTGGTAGGCCTGTACAAAATATGATGATTATTATCTATTCATTAATCCATCATATTTATCCATAATAATTTGCAAGTTTCCATGAAAGGTTTAAGATTCCTGACACCCATGCAGTAGCACTTTTCTAGTGACCATCTGCAATATTAGGTTTGTCGAAGAATGATCAGTAAGAATTGATGCCTTGAAAAGGAGCCTTTACTTTGTTTCCTTGGAATATTCTGAGTGGACTATTGTACCTTGAGGTTTATATTAATTGCGTCTCTAATAATTTCAAGTGCTGGTGGACTAGAACTGCTACAGAAGCAACTGAAGTTGAGATATGCTTGCCTTCCTCAGACTGTAAAGTCTTATTTACATGTTGCATATCTGACTATCTGAGTAGCTTGGCACGTCTTACTAGTTAATTTTATCAGTGGCCTAACTTGCACCACCTCCATCAGGGGAAGTTTCAAGTAAAATTATTCCCAAGCATTTCTAGCTGGAACTCAAATATCAAGGATAGTATTTATTTTGTACGATGTGACAATATGCTATAAGAGCTGATTGCGTGCTTGCAGGTTTCAATTCTGTTGAATGATCCCACATTATTTTGTTGCAACTTTGCACAAACTTGAATGCAACATCATATTGCAATTCTTTCTGATGCTATTGGATTGTTATCATACTATGTCTATTTATGCATTCAAATAGAGAAATTGCCTCTAGCTTGAATATATTGCATAATGGATTGTTAATTCAATTTTTTTCAGTGGCTTTAAGTTTATTAGTTTCTTAGTCTTAGGCTCTATAATTCTGATGTAACTTTTCTTGTAAATATTTGTATGGAGATTTTTAATTATTTTTCTGATTTGCAGGGTAACTTAATTGGCCGTGGGGTTATCGAGTTTTGTGATGGAGGACCTCCTGTAAGATTTAATCTCAGATATATTAAATATTTTTCCTTCATTGTTACAAATTACGATGTTCTATGCATTGCTGACTCACTGCTTATACATCTTGAATTTGATGATTTTATGCATAATAATTTGATGAAATGTAGGCATTTTTTTTATTTTTTATCAAATCTTATATAGCTGAATTTTATGAAATAAGGTTGTTGAGGACAAAGTAGGGTGTTACCCTGTCTGAGGCCGGATTTTCTGGAGTGCAGCTAATAGGATGGTTTAAAAAATGGAATGAAAGCTAAAAAGCCTAAGTTTCTAGATGGATCAGTTGTAAGCAGGATTTTCATATTTTTATTGTAAAGAGAAAAGAAGCTACAGTCTAGTGGGGATGACGAAGGGCTTGGGTGAACTAAGGTTAGAAACTTAGAGGGATGATGGTTGTTCAAATATTCAGTTGGGTAAATTAACGTGATGGAACTAATTTGAAGCAAGAAGAGAAGAAAAATAGAGATAACAAAAAATAAATTATAATAGGTCTTGGTGATATAAAAAGGTTGACCAGAAAGTCTGAGCTTAATGCTAGTCACTCATCACTTGGAATGAAATGAGACATAAAGAGACAAGTCCCAATTTTCTTTCATAAAGTCTTCATTAGTTAACTTAGTTACTTGCTGGATCGATAGAACCTTGTTTTATGGACATAATTTTCCCAAGACTTAACACGTAGACTTGATATGAACCAAGGGAAAAACAAGTAGAAATCGAAAGAAAACAAAACAGATTTTGGGTCTTCAAATTCCCACAATAGCCATATCTTGAATCCAAACAAAAGTAAGAAATACCACCTCCAAAGGTACTGGACTGTGAAAGCAGCAAAGAAGTGAATATCCTCTCATGCTAAGTTGTTGTGAGGAGATATTGAACTCTCATGCTAAGATGTTGTGATGAGATATTGGATGAATTGCATGAGCATAGAAGCTTCAACAATGTATGTCTTCTACCTTAAAAACCCTTCAAATGCTTACTAGAAAGTTGTCCAACCCAAGTGAGTTTTAGTCAATTTCTTTTTTTCTTTTTCTTTTTCCACCATTAAGTCTAGAGGTAAATATAACACATTACAATAACAAACAATAAAATACCTTATCCCAAGTAGTTCGGGCCAAGGTTGTCAAACCATGAATCAAATCGAAAATCATGAGGGGCCACTTAGAATCAAATTGTAATTTTGAATTGCAAATTGTTAGACTTAGTAATTTTAGTAAAAGTAGGGTTTGAGGGTTAGGTTTTTGGATTTCTCTTTGGAAAAGGGTATTTTGGTAATAAAATATGTAAACTATGTTCACCTATGTACATTTAATCGTTTTAGAGTTCTATATTTTATATAAAGAAGGATCAAACAAAAAAGGGGAAGTTTTTCAATTAAAAGAGAAACTGACATTGTTTTGGTGTTGCATAGTTGAATCGTTTGAATCATATGATGAGATAGTAAATTGTAAAAATTAAACATAAATCAATAGTTTTACTGGTTTGAATTGACCTGGGTCAAACCGAGTCGAATCTCAGTAAATTTAGTAAAAGTAGGGTTTGCGGGTTAGGTTTTTGCATTTCTCTTTGGAAAACGGTATTTTGGTATTAAAATATGTAAACTATGTTCACTTATTGTCACGACCTGAATTCTGGAGCATGACCCACGCGCACGTGAGCATAGCTCTAGGATTCCAAGCCTGACTCTCACCCTCTGATCCCCCAAACTCACATACCAAGAAGAGGGTGGAAGCCACAAACATAACAGAGAATCCATAAACATAAATAGGATCCACAACGGAAGCTAACATCAATATAACATAAATGAAACAATGCCTTTAGTGGGCCTCACATCCAACCATAATCTTCATGCCCAGAAAGGGAAGGCGCGGAATCACTAGAATCCTCCCAACTAAACATAAGACAATCTGAGTAATACAAAATACAACTAGTCATAAATAGAGTCAATCACTCCCTCTCGAATACTCTCAAACCTCCCTAACAACATACAACCCAAAGTATAAATAAAACAAAAGATCTAAATACGCCCGCGGCCTCAAGAATCCACCTCAGCAATCTTGGCCGAAGTTCTGGTCGTACCTCTCGTACTCATCTGAAATGTTAGGAACCAGAGAAGGCTTGAACTACGCACTCAGCAAGTGCAATGTACAAATGCAATGTAATTAATCAGGATAACCATGAGTATGCATGGGATGCCATGATCAATGCTGGGTTCATTCATTTCGTGCAATGACATGAAAATATATATGTATAGACCAAACACGATGGCCTCAACAAACACTTGAAATGCATATGTATGTTATTAACCTTGTGTTGTTAGATGTCTCATGCTTGATCCGGACTGCAACACCATGCAACTCACTATTGGAGTCATGGTCCCTTTCGGGCTAAGGATGCCTTGCCGATTCTGTGTACAACACAGTTTTAGGGAGTCACAGCCCATGGGGAGTCATGCCCCACCTCTATTTTTTATCATGAGAACGAATTCCGGGGCTCGCCAAGATATCCCCCTTGTGCATCACACACACACACAACCAATCGGTTGACCCTCTATATGTATGTGTGCATAAGATATATATATGGGTAGCCTTGCGTTCTTGGGGTTGCAAATCCCTCACCCTCAAATTATATTTGATTTAATCATAAGTAGTCCCTCTTTGGGACACTAGAGATCTATGTCTCTCTTTTGGCACTCCACCAAGAAGTCCAAGAATCCTCATGTTACCCTATGGTCCTTCATAAAGGAGCCAAGGTGGTTTGGGGTTTAAGTCCTCACAAGGACTGATCATGCATGCATGTCCATTTATATGAATGACATTAGCAAGCATCTACATGATATGCAACAATGTATCAAGTTGAGAACATCACTCAATCTAGACATGTTGAATCATAAAACATCTTCGTATTCACGAATTGATGATAGAATAGCAAGAACGGCATTCCATATGATCACATCAATCTAGGCATGTAATTAACCACACAATCACACTATTATAATCAACATGAATAAGTATGCTTTGTTTGCTCAAATATGTGAAACACTAGGTATAACGCGGCACAAAATGGGTGAGTCCGGGTATTAATCCCCCTTTCTAAAACTCCCAAAATGCTGCTCAAACATCCACCGTCGACGGGTCTCGTCAGTGGACCGACGCACCCACCGACAGGGTCTACAAGGGTCTCATCGGTGGGTGCCGTCGGTTCCACCGACCACCCACAGACCAAACATCAGTTCCAATCTACATTTCTGTCGGCGGGTTCCGTTGGTGCCACTGACGACCCACTGACCAGCCCAGGTAAATATTCACATTCATCGGCAGATCCGTCGGTACCACTGACGAATCCACCGACGCCGTCGGTGAGTGTTGTTGGTGTCACCGACAATCCACCGACCAAGTCAAAGTCCGGGTTTACTTCCGTCGGCGAGTCCGTCAGTGCTATCGACGAATCCACCGACACCGTTAGCGTACCGACTATCCGCTGACCAAAACACCAAAAATTCGAGTTGCTGTCGGCGGGTTGTTGGCGGACTGACTTACCCACCGACAGGGCCACACTGCACCTAATTTCGTCAATGGGTCCCGTTGGAGCACCGACGTACCCACCGACGGGTGCGATTTCTCGGTTTTTGCCTAGAATCTCCCCATCACTTGTGTTCAACAATTCTCTCCACCTGGGTTTGCATTTTTAGGGCAAATTAGGTTTGAAAGGGGGTTTAATTATAGGGGAAACACATCCATAATATTAATCAAATAAACATTTAATAATTTGTACAGGAAATCTAAAGAAATCATCAAGAACACAACACGAGACAGTAAATCTAACCTAGAACATGTACTATCAACATTTTCATTCCAAACATGCTTATCACACTCATGAACATACAAACATCAACACACCACAAGAATTCATTCATGTGCAATGAACCATGGGAAAATCCCAAGAAACACACAACAAGTGTACACAATACACTTACCACAATACACTTACCTTGCAAGCAACCTCTCCTCTTGGACGAAAATCTGGATTGAGCTTGAGAATCCTCTAGCTTTGATCTTCTTCTCTCTTCTCTTCCTTGAAGCTTTCTTCCTCCTCTCTCCTTCTCAGCCAAAATGTCTCAAATGAGGCTAGGGTTTGAAGGCTGTCTTTAAACCCCATCCTCAAAACCCTAGTGAATCTGAACCCTCCATTTGCCTTTGGATGGGAGAATAGATCTCAACCCTCCAAGCTCATTAAAGAGGCAAGGCTATGGTGTAAGTCAGAACACACTATAAGGGTGCACAAAAAGAGCTGGTCACAATAATTGACCAACAACCACAAGAAACAAGGAAATTACCAAACGCCCAAAAGAAGAAAATGGAAGTTTTCCGGGCGTTACACTTATGTACATTTAGGCTGCGTTTGGTAATGCTTATACTTTCTTGCTGTCTGAAGCAAGAAAGCATAAGCAAATTCTCTGCTTTTGAAAAGACCTTTTCATGAAGCAAAACTGTTTGGTAAACCTTTGCTTTACTGTTGAAAAGCAAAACAGCATGTTTGGTAGATGTAAGCTAATAAATTGCTTTTTTGATATTATATTATTATTTTAAATTATACTTCTCTATAATTAGTGGTGGTGGTGGTGGGAAGGGAGATGGTAATGCCGACCACAATACTGCCCTTACATGGAGTACTCAAAGCAATTTTTGCATCCGATAGCTGCATTACCAGAATCACCTCAACATGCATCCTTTGAACTCAAGCAGTAGAGTATAGAGATGAAAAAGCAATAGAAAGTTGGGAGAAAATATGGTATACAAATCTCAGACAAAGAAAATCCAGATGCTTCTTGGGAGGGGGTATCATCTGTAGTGTTCACAGCCTCATTCTCATAAATATTCACTACAAATTAGAGAAGTGCCATTAGTGAAGAGTAAACCTCGAAAAAACCTATTAAATTGTAAGTGTTAGGGAAGCATATGACCGGAATACCTCTTAACGAAACAAACGCCTTGCACTGATTTTGAGTGAAGAAAATAGATGCTTTAACCCTTAACTTTCTGACTGATACATACTACACCTGTCAGGAATCTGCAGTTCTGTATAAAATAGACGTCTATGCTCAAGAATTTCTCCAATATCACATACTAACTCATTAACTCCACTATATGTGAGATTGGTGTACCCCAAACCCCACGGAACTACTCTGAAGCATGTGATCCTTTAGGGCATGACTCGTTGAAGGTGCCCCAGGGATCCAGATTCAGTACCTTTTTTTATTTATTGGAAGTTACAGTACCTGTTGTCCTCTTCTCTATGAATGTGAGTTGTTCCAACTAAGGAAATAAAGATATTCATCCACCTCAGTATACTAGAGGGTACATCAAAATTAATGAGCACCAAAACCCTTTTTCAGTTTCTCACTTCAACATATTTATCATTTGTGAAGTACATGATTTGAGGCACTAATTTGTACAGCCTAAACCATTATTTAGACAAAGAACTTAAACCACGTCAATCATTCTTCCAGTGCCAAACCCTATTTCCAATACATATATTATTCCTTGTACGAGCCATCAGCCATGAAATCTTCAAAGGTCTTCATGATGCCCTTCCACATCTCACTTCATATGTAGAAACAACCACGCAATCATATTTTTGCTCCAAACTTCTACTTAACCCGTACCTATAGAATCAAGTCTACTCTCCTGCATCACTACTCAACTTTCCTTTTCTTTGAAAACTTGAGCCCTTTGGATAGGTTTGTAACATGAATTGTATCGGGTACGGGGATTAAACTGGTTGCCGTTGATACCGATATGTACTAGCCAATTCGGACCAGTATGATCCGTTCAGACCAGACCAGTTGGTTCCCAATGAAGGCCTAGCGTCTGGTTTGGAAACTTGAAACCAAATATGCAGTTCCATACTTATAATATTTGATATTTAGTATTTGATACAGAATTCACTATATTTGATACAGAATTCACTATTTAGTGAAAGGGTAGACTTTACGTTATTAAAAAAAAAATTGTTTTAAACATGAAAATTTTGTTTTAAATGCCGATTCATGCACGTTTTCGGGTTTGAGAGCCCCATTCCTATTTCCAAGAAGAAGAAGAGGAAGAAAAGGGCATTGATGGTGACTCCCTCTCCCTCTCTCTCTCTCTCTCTCTCTCTCTCTCTCTCTCTTATAGGGCTGTCAACGAGCTGAGCTAGCTCGGCTCGGACTTAGGCTCGGATTTTAAGAGCCGAGCTTGAGCTCTATAACTAGGCTCGCGAGCCGAGCTTGAGCTCTATAACTAGGCTCGCGAGCCGAGCTTAAGCACAAAAAAAGGCTCATTATCTTAACAAGCTTGAGCCGAGCTTGGGTAGGCTCGGCTCGGCTTTTATATGAGATTATACATCTATATTCCTATATCTTATATTAGATATTAATATCCAACACATATGTTAATATATTATATTATATATAATAATAATTAGCAAGTATAATATCAATATATTTGTACTAATATAAATTTTTTTACAAGTCAGAGCCTTTTACAGGCCAATTTTTTTGCGAGTCAAGCTTTTGCAAGCTGAGCCGAACCGAGCTTTAATGAGCCTGAGCCAAGCCTGAGCCCCAAATTTTGTAACGAGCTTGAGCTGAGCTTGAGCCTTGCTCAAGGTTTACGAGCCTGAGCTGAGCTGGGCAAAGCTCGGCTCATTTACAGCCCTACTCTCTCTCTCTCTCTCTCTATCTTTCTCTCTTTCTCTTCATGATAATGGGATTTAGGGTTTCTTTTTCCAAAATAACCTAGGTAAAATCGATCAATATGTACCAGTTGGTCTAGTCTGATATCAGTTTGTACTGTTGACACAAAGTTTTTTTATTCATTCATTTTTTTTAAAGCACTCATTGGAACCATCCCCTGTAGTACCAGTACGGATCGGCCAGCCAACCTGACAATACTCAAAACCATGTTTTCCAAACCAAGTGGAATACCCTACCCTCATTCCCCTTCCATAGGAAATTCCACTGTAATATTTCAGTTCATTTGGCTGTTGTAAGTGGAATCTCTAATAAAGATAGTAAATAGAATGCCTGGATGAAGAAATTCCGATTCAATGCATTGCTGCTCCCAAGCCTTGAAGCCCCAGTGAAAAGAGGAGTGTTGCATCAGGTTAGCAGCCGGCATAAAATTTTACTATATAGTTTATGAAATGGGTCCTGAACCATTTCTTAATTTTTCATCTCCATGAGTAATTTCAAGTCCAACAATCTGAAATCCCTTCATGCCATGCTTTTGATTCAATATTTTGATGATCACAACACCTTTGCAAATCAACAATAAATTAATAATCAGTTTTGTGAGAATCTGAATATCCCCCTTCTACTACTGTTTTCCTTGGATGTAGAAAACATCACTTATCATTGAAAGCCATTGACTTCAACAATTTTGATTGTCAACCGAATTGGATAAACCTATCCATCCAATCAGGTAGTTTTCTATCACGAATTCCTAGATGAATCCACCCCATGATAAGTTCCAAGCAACGTGGATGTGTCCGTACATATGGGGGAGGGAGGAAATTGGGCACCTTCTTCCTGTTATTGATCTTAGAATTTTCCTAACTTTCAATATTCTCAAATAACTGTATCGGTGGATTTAACTATCGTATCAACTTTCACCAGTCCCGCTTATGAATTCTTTCTTTGAATCCCGACTTTAAGGAATCTAGGTTGCCATTATTGGTAATGCAAATAATGGTATTTTCATTCAGGCTTATGAATTCTTTCTTTGAATCCTGACTTCAAGGAATCTAGGTTGCCATTATTGGTAATGCAAATAATGGTATTTTCATTCAGGATTTTTCCAGAAATAATTTGGGCAATGAGTCCATAATTCTTTATCGGTTACTTAGGGTTGAAACTTGCACTTTATTTCAGTATATTTAGTCCTTTTTAACACTCTTGCAGTAGTATGTCGCTTATTTATTTTCCATGCAAATTTAAATATCAAATTACAAATATTTTTGTCCTTTTTCCATATTTTAAACAGGGTAAGAACTTCATCT
>JAUPMG010127750.1:0-11577 GCA_031762675.1 Pachysandra terminalis | reverse complement strand
AAGAGCATATACTCGTCGGAACCTCACCGGAAAGCCGGTTATGTGCCACGTTCAATTGCTCCAAGCTCTTCATCTCTCCCATCGTTTCTGGTAAGGGTCCGACAAGCTTGTTAAAGCTAACATCGAATACTCTTACGTTTTTTAACAACCCAATCTCCGGCGGCAAACATGCAGTAAGGCCCGAATTCATGAGAATAATCTCGTTTAAAGTTCCTGCCATGTTTGATATATTTGAAGGCAAGCAACCGTTAAGGTTGTTATTAGCCAAGACAAGTACCGATGCAGGAGAGTTTCCAATGTTTTTGGGTAAGGAGGATCGAAATCTGTTGTTGTTTATGAAGATTGCGTCGAGCTTCAAGTCGAAAAGGCAGTCGGGGACATCGCCGTCAAACTCATTATATCTGATATCAAGATATTTGAGTGAAGGGAGATAAAGGATGACTGAAGGGAAGTGACCGGCTAACCGGTTGTTACTAACGTCGAGCTCGTGTAGGAGGCGAAGGTAGCGGAAGCCGGCGGGGATAGTCCCACAGAATCTATTTGTGTTGATATGAAATAGAGCAAGATCCGCTAGCAGACCGAGTTTTTCTGGCAAGGTTCCGACGATGTCGCCATGGTTTAGGTCAATTCCAGCTACTGTTTCTATATGAGGATCATCTGGGGCTGGTGCACAGTAGACACCTTTGTAGTCACAAACATTGGGGCCATACCAGTTTGAAGTTAGGTTCTTGGGGTCAGAAAGAATTACTTGTTTCCATGCTTGAAGAGCTATGTAAGCATTTTGGAGTCTAGGGTTAGGGTTAGGGAGAGATGGGGAAGCTTGGTGAGAAGGTCTAGAGAAGATGAAGAAAACACAGAAGAGGATTAGATTGAGATTAGGGTTCTTCATTGAAGAGATCACATGCATATATGTTCTTGAGAAGAAAGAAGGTTTGGAATTTATATGGTATTGATTAGTACTCCAAAATCAATGTTAGTGTTAGGAATTAGGAATTTCTAGCATAAAATATTGTTCTTTTTTTAATGAATTTGCAAAAAAATACAGTAATTTAATCAAAGGATGAAAACCTTGACTATATCTCACTTCATTTTAAAAAGGGGAAATGGCTCTTGGATTACTAAAAGTAGTTGCATTTTAATTTGACTTTCTGTGTTCAAGAGCAAAATGTGTGTTTCTTTCTGGGTTCATATTGCAATTGGCATTGACTGTGTTGGATTTTAATAGGTATGAACTGGCAATGTACATAAAAAATTTTAGAAATTCTTCCATTCTTAATGACTTTTTTTTTCCCTTTTCCTAGAGGAGAGTGGGAAGGAAAATAGTTTCTATGATCTCACCGAAAACGCGTTTTTTACGATTGCTGCACGAGTTTATTACATATATTATTTTCTGAAAATAGGATTATCTTAATCCAGAGTTCTGCTACTGTAGTCTCTATTTTTTTATTTTTATTTTTTTTACTGTGGTCTCTATCAATGGAAGTGAGTTCATCTATATAAAATGATGTCGTCCTCGAAAAGGAAAACCATTTTATGTTAGTTGCTGTTTGAATCGCTGGAAAATAGTGGGAAAGAAAATACTTTTCTGAATTTTAAAAAATTTTAACGTTTGTTTCGATGGAAAACTATAAATTACAGAAAAATATTTAATAAGTTTTAAAAAATTTTAGAAACAACTTCTATAAAAGTCTACCGGAGGTTATTTTCCATCACGACTCACGACCTTCCTATTTTGAAAGCTTTCTGATATTCTCTCATGACAACTCTCTTCTCTTTTCTAGTAATCTCTCTCTCTCCCCTTGGATTATCTCTAATATTGGGCGACACTGCTGTTTTTTCTATAGTTTCTGATTTTTTCCCATCATCATTTCAATCAACAAGAAAATATAGCAAATATTTATTTATCAGGAAAATATTTTATAAAATTTATTTTCTTTATTTTCCGACAATTCAAACAGAGCCTTAGCGAATCCATACTTGATGAATTGAATATATAATTAATAGTCCTCATGTCAGCTTATGAATTGAAATTCAAGTTATGAAAAAAAAAAATCAGAACAAAGATTAATTAAGATAGAAATTTTGATGTCTGTGAAGATCTTTATAAGAAAAAAGTCTTTATATATATATATTCTATTAACTAACTTGATTTATCCTTGTGTTAATGTTTTTCTACTCTTTTGGATTTTGTTTTTCTTGTAGTATACTATTTCTTTAATTTAAGTCCACTTGTAATTTTTTTTTTTTATTTCTAAATGTGTTGGTGTGTGTTTCTGAAAAAGATAGAAACAAATGGGGATCAACGTCAAAAACCAAAGGTTAGTTTGAGATTTTTTTAAAAACAAGAGACTTGAAATATTTATGGAAAAATAGACTAATTCAACTGTATTAAGAAAAAATAAGATGGATACAAATAATGCCCATTTGAAAGGTAATCATAAAGATAATGGAGAATATACCAAAATTAATTACTCGTAAATCAATCATATTATATTAGTCCTAGACTTATTGAGACATATCAGAAGTCAAGGTACCAAACACTTGAGACCAAATCATTAACAAAGAACAATATCTACCATTATGGCGTTATATATTGGATGTGTTGCCATCCCTCCAAAAAGAAATTGCCTAATGAAACCTAAACATGGTTATGTTAAAAAAGAAAGATAAAACGATGAAGAAGAAATCAAGTATACAAAGATACAGATTTACGTGGTTCGATAAATAGTGTCTACGTCTACGGATGTACATCCAATTCTATTATTCTCCAAAGCTCAGAATAATGTGTTATAAAGAGCAGCCATAAAAGAAAGAATAAATACCCTATAATTAGGGCAAAGCATAATAGATATGAAATTACTATTATACCCTTAGACCACCAAAAGAATTGGACAAGGGCTCCGCCCTTGGACCCCAGGGGCCGCTTCCCCCTTGCAACTCCCAGCAAGGTCAGTACCAAACTCGATCGGCCACAGCGGTGGCTAGATCAATAGTACTTCCCCATTTTCTCAGTAGCATCAGTCTCCACATAACAATAAGTTATGATAATTTGTGCAGTGGATGGATCCCTATGAGAAAGGCGTCGGTTTAGTTTAATCTTTTCTTCTTGTTTGATCCTATTTAACATTCTTCTGTTGTTCTACACTTTGTGTTTGTATGTTGTGAGTACAATTACATAAAATATGAATAGTTGTTGGTATAGTATATATATATATATATTTTTTTTGCCATGACATTATTAATGTATGTATCATTCTTTCTTGATAAAGAAATTAATGTTTTGACCTAGTCAAAATTGTAGTGGCGAATTAATTAATCAATTATATTCTATTCATGAACGAATTCCCCATGTGCCAAACAACACAGCTACGTTAATGGGTTTTGGGAGACATGGAGCAGGACAGAACCGGTTACATATCCAATCCAACATACATATAGGATATGGCTTTGTCTGTGTGTCTGTTGGTGTGTATAACAAGGTTTTAAGTCTCGGGATCATGGATCGGATCGGTCTCGGGATAATGGATCGGACTGGTTCCGGCCGATCCTGATCCGGACCAGCGATACTGGATGGTATCGGCGGATCTAGATACGATATAAAAGTTGTATCACCCTTAAAAAAAAATATTTGGATCGGTTGGACCAATCACCAGAATGGCGGTACCAATCGTCGAACTGGCTATACCGATCGGGACCGTCGGTACCGGACTGGTCCAAGCCGATACCCATTTTATAAATTAACAAAAAAAAAACTTTAGATCGGTTGTACTAGTCACTGAACCGGACTGTATCAGTCGGTCCGTACCAGTATCGGTCGGACTAGTCCGATCCAGGGCCACTTAATACAATAGTTGTATCATGGCTTGGGATCGGACCAGTCCTAGTTGATCCCGATACGGACCAGATCTGTCCAATCCTTGAAACCATGGTGTATAAAGCAGTGTTTCAAAAATTAGACCAAACTTGACCAGTTGGTTGAACCACCAATGGACATCTGATTGCTCGGTTCAAACCTTGGTACTATTTGACTGTAAGACCTGTGTCAATTGTGCTTTTTGGATTTTCTCTACTTTTTTTTAATTGTGTATGTTTATGATGTCTATTAGAGATAGTGGGTGGCTCATATTCACTAATCTCTAGATCTAAGGGGGAGGGGCTCATGGGGCGGAGCACCATGGGGAGAGGCCCCTTCTTTCCCAGGTCACAGGTAATTCGTTATGTGAGTCAGTACCATTGGGGTGAGGGATGCGGGGGTTCTGCTCCCCGCGTTACGATATGGGTATATTGGAGACTTGTTCCATATATCGGATAGAAGTATAAGTTGTAACCCTAATTCATTTTAGACATAGTGAAAACTTCTTCTCTCCCGTGGACAGACTTTGTCGAACCATGTATATTTGTGTGCATTATTTTGATCTTCGTTTTTACTGTTTATTATTATTGCTTGATCCTGATCAACAATGTCTTATTGTTCTTTTTGGTTGGACCACGATCCACCTGCTTAATTGAACCGGCTTTGGCTGTTCAATGCATGGTTTGGTTTTTAAGACACTGGTGTAAAGTTTTTCCAAAAGTTGAAATTTGGTGGGTCCAAAATGAGATTTTGAATAACATAAAATAAAATACAATTATATTATAAATTTTTGAAATATACTTAATATTTTTATATGTTTTCCTATTTGTTACTTACAAATAAATTTTCAAAATTTCAAACCATATTCTTTTTCCCCATAAAAAATAATGTAATGAAGTTTTTATTGAAATAAAGTGACAAAGAAATTCCAGTTTCCAGTTTCTTTCATGATAATGAAAGCAAAAAATTTCATGAAATTTTGAACCAATGTCTGTATAAGGTTGAGATGTGAGAAAATTTGGTAATATGAATAGCTTAGAAATTACAAAAATGGTTCTACAAAAACATAAAAAGTTTTTTTTTTTTTTTTTTTTTTTTATAATTATGCTATTGAATGAGAAAATAAAAGATTCACAACATAACAAGTGTGGATATTACAAGAATGCCAGGAGACAAATTCCATAGAACGCCTTTTGCTTCATATGAGAAGTTGATGGATTAATGCAAAGTCAACCTAGGGTATGTTTCGCATTTCTTCTTTAGGCCAGGGAATAACCGTTTACCTAGAAGCATTTTAATCATACATATTAAGCATTTAATCAACACATCTGAGAAACAGTTCCAAATGAATCACTTCACTCAAAACATTCATTCCATTGAAGCAATCGACTTCTTGCTTCTCCAAATTGTTTTTGCAAGATTCAATTTAGCCACTTAAATGATATTTTCGAGATTATTTTATCCTTATAGTATTCCATAATATCCATTTTGCCTCTTCTCGTCTTCTAAACTAAAAGCACTTTTTAAATAGGTATTTATCAAATGCTCTCTTTTCATTTGGATTAGTTTCTATGAAGCGCTTCGTAAGGATCAATTTTGAAGGAATCACTTCTCCTTTTAGGAAGCAATACCATATGTTTTATATGGCCCTAATCAGCCAATTGATAATTTTAAAAATTACCTTGGATGGAAACACCTTCAGGAAACCCATTTTTGTAGAGCACGAGCGAGGCTGCTTCTAAAAACTTCTTTTGTGAGAAACAGTTAACAATGTTCTAAATTTAAGCGAAACATTTAAAATTACTCTTTCATTTGTCTTAAGCATTATTTAAAAGGACTAAAATATCCTTTTTGCCTAAAATTATATAAAAAAATCATCATTTTATATAATTTTTTCTCACCAAATACAATTTTTAGCCAAAGACTTTGATGCAAAGCCTTTTTCACCTTCCATTTGTATGAAGTTATTCCAAACGGGTCCTTAGAGGAGGTAAGGTGACTTTGGAAATATAGATCATTTGATTGTAGTTGGGAAGAGCAGCATTTGTTTTATCATAATAATAAGAATAAGACATTGTTGTACTTATATTGGGAAGAGTTGCTTCAAGCACATCTCCAGAATATGAAAATGAATCCTGAAATCTCAAAACTTGCCACCTGAGTCGGTCAGGGATGTTTTTTAAAAGCAATAAAAGATAAAAGGTTGAGAAAGCTTGGAGAAAGCTGCTCTTTTCGGCGCATCTCTGTCGCATTATTCACCTCTCTCCGTCTTGGGGTGGTGGATCAACTCTTGGTGCATTGCCGCGGATGGGAGTTGGTTCGGATGGTTGTCTTGGCCTGTCTTTATCCTTGCCTCCTGGTTTGATGCCTGAGCCACCTGACAGCAGATATCTGTTTCAAAACTTCAATATGTCAGTCCTGACAAAAATGTGTAAACTAGTTGCAAATCTCTGTTGCATTATTCACCTATGTCCTCTTGGTGATGGGTCGCCGATGGGAGGTGTTGGCCGGTCCAGTTCCCTGGCTTGTCTATCCCGGCAATTAACTTGTGACAGTAATAGTATTAGGCAGCATAGGCGCAGAAGCAGCGAGAACAACCCCATCTTTGATCGGATATCTGACCCACCAGCCATTTTATGCCCAAGTTGTATGACACAGTCTTCTCACCCAGAAGATTGTTTCTTGATTGATCCTTACTGAGACACGACAATTCTTGGTATTTATAGGCTAATTTTACCAATACTTTGAAAGCAAGCACTGTATTCAAGGATTTCCAAGTTTTATTTTAATGTTAACTTAAAGACCAAGGCATCCCTTTTTCTAAAAAAAATCTTGAATCGTTTCGGGCATTGACTCGGAGTTTCATGACTTTAGTCTGATCGATCTCTGAGGTAGCTAGAATTGGGTATAATGTTTTAGAAACAGGACCGGACGGGGAGCCTCTAAGTAGGGCAGTCCGGTTCAACCCAGTTCAATTGGCAGCTCAATCTAAAAGTATCCCAAGAAAACATTAATCAAAACAAAGAGAAGCAAACCTTGTTGTGTGGTTTAATATTCAGTTGACTCTCTGATTTCAACTGGTTCACATCTAGTTTTGATTTATTCACACCTGTTTGTAGTTGAATCAAACTGAGGTTTGAGCCGAGATTCTAAGATGGGCTGCTGGTTGTTTGACCAATTCGAACTGCAGGACCCTTATAGATCTTAAAAACATTTATTAGATTTTCTTTTTTTGACTCAATTATATGCAAGAAATTTTTAGGGATGATGTGAAAGTTGGAAAAAAAAAAACCGTATTTTTCTTTTTTATATTTGATCAAATCAAATACCTCATAATTTAATGTGGGACTTTTGATTCAAAGACTTAGGTTGCATTTGACCCCCATTTGTGCTTCTTCTGGGTAAGTACGTTTGAAAACAAATGGTGTGTGGTAAGTACTTTTGAAAAAATATAAACAGGCTTCTTTTTACTTTTTTTTTATTTAGTTTTTATTTGTTATTCTTGTAGTTTAAAAGCTCAACTAGAGGCTATGTGTTTATTTTTCTATTCTAGTGCACCCGTACGGAGTGTTTTGACGTGTAAAATCAGTGTTTCTGGTTCAGCAACTGACTCTTCGAAATTTTGAACCCTTCAATCGCTTGATCAACAATCGGTCATAAAAAGACCGATTCTAGTTACAATGGACCGGCCCATTCGGTTTAATTCACATTACTTGTCTTTCAGGTGAACTTATAAAAGTTATGCCACGCCCACACCCTCTTCGGCCTCACAACAGAAAAACACTCAGAATCGACCGGGAGCACACGACCGACTGTCGGCGCTTTTTATTGCCAACATGGATATACTTACATACAAAATTAATAGAATTTCTTTATTTACCAAAAAAATACCTAAACATGGTTACAATAGTTTGCATCCGATATTTGGGCTTAACAGTGTTTGCCCAAGCCCATCCATGTTATCCCTCATCTAAAGCCTGAGCCCATCCTTGTTCATGAGACAAAAATACGACTATACTATTGTTGCAAAGATTGGAACCAAGGCCTCTACAAACAGAATATGAACTTCTCACGACTAAGCTACAACCACAAAACAATGATGAAAATTTTAAATAAAAGTTATATATTACTCAATAATATGGGGCTGGACTTTGAGCCTGACCCAAAAAAATGGCATGGCCTTAAATTTCAACCTGGCCTGATCGTACAGGCTACTAATTCTTGCCCAAACCCACCCAAAATAGGGTCGGGCTGATCAAACCGGGAAGGTCACCCAGACAATTGCCACCCCTAGTTATGGGATGTAGATAGGGGTGTCAATGGGTACCCGTTACCCGAAAAACCCGAAGGAACCGAACTTGTTTATATGATTCAGTTCCGGGTTTATATACTCGTTTGATAATAGGGTTTGTTCTGATTCCATATAAATGAATCCCGATAAGAATCGGGTCCATCGGGTATGGTTGGTCGGGTACCCGTCAGGTTTCGGGTTTTTAAATTTGTAATTTATTATTAGAACTTTGGTAAACTAATCAGTAATTACTTTAACAGTTTAACTTAGTAACTTACTAATTACTATTAATAACATAACTTATTATTACCTACTTATTTATGTTTCCAATAAAACACTAATTGAACTTTTAATGTCTTACCTAATATATTTAAAAGAACATTTATGTTTCCAATAAAGCATTAATTGATTGATGAAGATATTATGGAGGAGATTATTTTATTGGATTAATTGAGTATTTTGCGCTTATTTATCTTTCTAAAGAAATATAGCTTGAGTAAAAATTCTATGGTCAAGATTTATGACAGATTTTATGTTTATCAAGACCCAACGGGTACCTGCTAAAAACCGGTTATAATAGGGTCTGGTTTTGGGACTGAGGATCATAACATCGAAACCGAACCCGACTATACCCAAAACCGTCTTTTATAATAGGGTTCAATTCTAGGACTACTTAGACCCGGACCGAACCCGCCCTGTTGACACCCCTAGATGTAGAGCTTCGATATGGAGCGAGTTTGAACCGGTTACATATATGGATCTCAAAAATTTGTGTTTAACTTTTAAATGGAATTAAGATACACGTCAGTGTTTTAAAACTGGACCGGATCTGACCCACTGGTCCAACCTCCAAACGGCATCTAAATGGTTCGATTCAAACCTTGGTTCTATTTGATTGCAAAACCTGTGCAAGGTTTTTATTCTCGAGATCTTGGATCGGACTAGTCAGGGTCGATCCCGATCCGAAACACCAATCCTGTATTGGATCAGCCGATCCTAGTCCGATCCAAGTTTTTGATCGTCCTTCAAAAAAAAAAAGAAAAAAATTGGATCAGTCTGGATCGGTCGATTCGTATCGGTATCGCTCGGATCGATCCGATCCAATGCCAATTGAAAAAAAAAAAAGAATTAAATCGGACCGGATTGGCTGATCGGTATCTGTTGGTTCAGTCCGATCCAAAGCCACTTGATACAATAGTTTGGATCTTGGCTTAGAATTGGACCGGTCCTAGCATATCCCGATCCCGATTTGATCTGGACCAATCCTTAAAACCATGAACGTATGTGCCTAACCAACTGAGCCAAAAATACCGGGTATGAAAGTGAATGTATAAAGAGTTGTTCTGCTGTCATTATACAACACGAACATAGAGAAGCTAACCAAGCAGCAACCATTTAGCAAATTTGGTTATTGACGAAGGGTCATGTTTTTAGCGTGGAAAAGCACCTCCAAGTTTGAACAAGACTATAACAGACGGAGCGATGGGAAGACATACTGCTAGAAATTTCACCATGAAAACTTTTTTTTTTTTTCTATTTTTATTTCGAAAAAATGAATAAAAAAAAACGTGAATGTATTAAAGCTCGAATCCAATTCATACTTCAATCTAGATTTCAGTTCATAACAGAAAATGGATACATCAAAAGATCTCATCAAGTTCTTTTCAAAGATATCGCATTTCTTTTTATTATTTTTTTAAATTTAGTAATTATTTCACTATTTAAATAATTTTTTAATTTATGTAAATTTACATTTATAATTCTATACTGGAGAAAGGGCCCATCGGAAAACGTGACAAAAAATATAACTCTTCCAAAAATGATCTCACAACATAAAATTTTGTAAAATATTTTTGAAAAATTGCCCATATGCCCTAGACTAACCTTACTCACCTCTGGCTGAGGACATGTCGGGTATATTTGTTTTTTTAAAAAACGAAAATACCCATTCTACCCTCCTCTCGCCCATGCTCGTGTTTCTGGTCATTCTCTCCGGTGAGATCGTTTTCTCCAACGAGAGTAACCCCGTCTACACCGACAAAAATCCCATCTCTCTAGTTCGGCTACAATAGCAGCCGGTTCTTCTCTTCTACTCTCCCTTTTCTTTCTCGCTCTCACCTCCTCTTCCACTGGTTTTTGGCCGATCAGAACCCCTTTCCCTCTGTGATTTTTTGGTCGTCTACTCCGGCGAAGTTGTCTTCTTCAGCGAGGGTGCGGATTGTAAAGTGTGATGCTTTGTCAAAGCCTGCTACGACCAAGAAACGAGACCCCAGAGGCATCACCAAGCCCGAACCAGGGGCAACACGATCTTCAGATGATAATACAATTAGAAAAAAATGTCTAAATAATTTCACACAAGAAGATCTCTAGAAACCAGTCACATTTATATAAATTTTACAATATGCTTGTGCATATGTAAACAATCTCAAAACAGAGTAACTATTAAAGAGCAAAATCTAGAATCATAAAAACTCCTAAGAACTGAGTAACGTTTCCTTGATGTTTACCTAATAAACCAAAATTCATAGTAAGAGAGAAAAACCGACGAATCAATGGGATTTTTTTGGCTTGGGATGAATAGGAAGATTTCTGGATGTTAGATTGAAGAGCAAAAAACGTGGGCTGTGAAGATCCGAGGAGCCTCAGGTTCCATTGGGCTTGTCTTAGATTAAGAATAAGAACAAGAAAAAAAATAGAAGGGTTTTTCCTGGTTCGTTTGGATTAAGAAGATGAGATTTGGGTATGGACTGTTTGGATTCGATTGAATACCAAAAGAGGAAGAAGCTTGAGAAAATCTCAATATTCATTTTAATCTTTTTTTTTTTATTGAATGAATATGCTTCTAGTTTCTATTTCTCATCTCTAGTTAATAAATGAAATTGCACATCTTTATGGGTTGCTATTGATTGATGTTGAAGGTTTCTTGGTGATGGTGGTGAGTAGAGGTGGTGGTGGGGTGGAGGTGGTGGTAGGGTGGAGAGAGAGAGAGAACGGTAGTGAGTCTATGAGTGAGAGTGAGAGAAAAGGTATTTTAGGCTACCTTAACTGTCTTAAGAGTTTTAGAGTTTTTATTCTAGGTTGTTTTGTATTTAGGCGTTAGGTATTTTATTTATTTGTATATTTTAGGTTTTTAGGATTTACTTGAATTTTGTTAGTTTTGTCTTATTATTTTATGATTGTTCTAATTGATCAAATAGAATTAAACTAGATAACCGGTTAAATTGGAAGAGAGTTGGTGTCTAACACCTTCACACTCTTTTAACAAAACCTCCTTACCCATTCTGGTTAGACCAATATTAATATCATATCTTTAGGTCTATTGTGAGATAAAATGACCTACCTAGGTGACCATTCACACCTGACCTCAATGAATGATGGTAAACCTGATCTATCTGGGATCCATCAGACCCGAGATATTTCACCCCATGGACGT
>JAUPMG010127739.1:0-11578 GCA_031762675.1 Pachysandra terminalis | reverse complement strand
AGCGCCAAAACAATAACGCCGTTAACGGCGATTTAATTTTATCTTGAATAACACATGGGTACCCTTTTTTAAGGGTATCCTTTCTAATAACACATGGGTACCATTGAGGTACCCACGTGGCAGCAATCCAACGGTGTTGTATAGATTGCTGTAACCCTTAAGCTGTAGAGGATGCGAGGCCCTGGGCATGGCCCCAACCAAAACTTTGAAAAAGAATCTTATTTAATGCTAATATCCTATCCCACTGTATACAGGCTTTGCATTGATAAAGTAATGTGGCCCCACCAAATCCCACTTTAAGTAATTTATAAGTAATAATTTTATAAAAGTTCTCCAACTCTACTAATTTATAAATGTATAAGTAATTTATAAGTTATAAGTTTACAAAAGTCCTGCAACTCTACTAATTTATAAGTTATGAGTTTACAAAAGTCCTGCAACTCTACTAACTTATAAATGTATAAGTAATTTATAAGTTATAAGTTTACAAAAGTCCCCCAATTCTACTAATTTATAAATATATTTGAGTTAAGATAATAAAAAAACCTTTTACTTTCTAATATTTATACATGTAACCCTTTATTGTTTTTTTAATTGGCTTTTGATTTTTTTATAAGCCTGCAGTGCCATCTGTTTTACAATATGTCAATCAAAATTATTGGATAAAAATATCCATAGCAATTGATTTACTCTTCTTTTGCTTTGATTATTTTAATTTTTATTGGAAAATAATACCCATGGTTTTCGTTTTTTAATTTTATTTTATTTTCATTGGACAAAAATACCCATGGTTTTCTTTTTTTTATTTGTTTATCTTTAATTTCTTTTTTTTTATGTGTCTTTATTTTTATTTTTATTTTTTTTAAATTAGGATTTTAAAATTTGTTTTTTAGTTCTTTATCATTCACTAAGAAAAGTTTTGTTAAAGAAAAATGCAAAGATCAACTTTTTTCTCCAACGATTCACAAACTAGTGATTTGATTTGTGATATTTAAATGTTTTTATTAAAAAATATAAACACAAAAATTAAAAACTGAAAGTTAATTCTAATATGAAATTGTTTATCTAAAAATAAAAGTATAATGATTTAAGATTTTTATGATTTGATTATTTGTCTGATCCACTTGGTTCTTATAACTAGGGCTCTCAATGCGCCAAGCTTGAACTCTATAGTTAGGCTCGCAAGCCGAGCCAGAACCCTAAAAAAAAAGATTGTTATTTTAAAATGATAAATCATTTGACAAACCCACTTATCGTCTAAGACTTCCATATAATTCTACTTTATATAAACATGTATTAAAAGATGTATTAAGTTTCAATCTTAACAAATGACGAAAGCATCTCTTAAATATAAGGATTTTCTTATAAAAAAATTTAAAAATAAAATAAAATCTTTTACATGTCTAAAAATATGATGCAGGTGAAACATTGGTTTATGTGAGTGAAGTACGGATTATATATATATATATATAAAGAATAAAAAAATCATCTCACAACTCTAATTAAATTTGTTAAAAAAAATTATAAATTTTACAAAAATTTTACTTGCTAATTGATATATCCATTTTGGCCCCCCAATAAAAATTTTCTGGCTCTGCCCCTGGTCACACGCCCATCACATGGCATGTTCATCACAAAAGATCCACATCCCATGTAGACAAGTATTGACTTTTCGAAAGAGTTTAAAATGAGCACTTCATCTGGAGCAAATATGATGGAAGATCGGCTAGAGCGTACGTGTATGCACACCACGCATCCAATTGTTCCTCACATCATTGCTAACCAAGAAAACCGGTAACACAACCGTCCTGCTCAATTATATAAGCTCCACATTGTAAAACCGATCCATCCTACTCAGAATTCACAACCCTTCCACCACCATACCTGCATGACTAAAAGCAGACAGAACAGAACACACAAGTGCCTCATTTGCATAATCCCGATCACTCCCAAGCCTTTGCCGACCTTTCCAAGCACATCTTGCATGCAATGTCAAGTACTGATGTCCCTAAGCTTGTGGTCAATTTCACATTGCTCTTATCAATATGAGCATGAACCCATATCTACTCATATCTAAAGCTCCCTGTTCCATACATGTTGAAAACAAACACCAAGCAGTACTCATATTTTTCAACATCACATCAACCAAAGTCAACAGTATTGGAATTCTAAAGATAAGTGCCTCTTACACCCCCCAATGCGCTGATGTACACCAACTCCTCCAGCTAGTGGCTCCATTGCATGCACTGGTTTGCACAAGTGCTGTCCATAGCATTGGAATTAACCTGTCCCATAAGATCAATAATCTATGACCAGCAATTATGATTGGATCACTATGATGAATTTCATTGTTGTAACTTTGAAGCTATGGACCCTGTAAAAGTCCAGCCATTCAGCTACAAAACTTCTATCATAACAAGACAAGATTAAACTGAAGGTTCAATAAAGGTATCCTATCAACTCCACCTGAACATTTATAACAGTACAAGAAGAAGAAACAATGTGTTCTTGCGAAGAAATCAAAGGGAGTAAGTAAAGCTCAAGAACAATGTTTTTACACAGACCAAAGAAAAGAAGAGAAGATTATGTTTTTGAGAAGTTTTTTTGAGTTAGCACACCACCATCCAGAAAATCTTGCTTCATAAATCAAACAACATTGAATTTCAGGAAACCCAGATGATAGATATCACATTATGGTGCAACGGCGCCTTTCCTCTGCAGGCTGTACTGCTGCTTGCTGGTTTCTGTTTGACTCGGAAGGGTTGTATGTAAACTCGGACGTATCAAGCCCATACTGGTGTATAGGCAATTGCGAACATAAAACATGAAAACAGAGAATCAGATTTTAGAAATAGGATCGAAGCGAGAATTCAATCATAGTAGTGAAATATATGGGATACGAAAATTTGGTACCCTTCAATAAGATCATGTTTTAAGCAATAGCTGCATAACCTGTGAATATGGTGCACATGCAGGTAGGAGATAGCAGTTGAGGGTCCTCCCAAAAATATTCAGAACCAAAAGCAGACCAGATGGATAATGTCCATCCCATCCGTTACCAATATCTCTCAAGTCAGAAAAGAGGTGGCAGGAACATTCCTGAATTAAACTGATCTTTTCTAACCAGAGGAATAAGATTGGACCCCATTAAATGTTGGTTCCAACACTGCATGTACATCACATAATGGCTATGCTGCTTAGTAGAACAGCTTTCCAGATTGATACTGAGATGAATCGCACCTTTTCCCTCATCCGTGAGCTCCAAGCATCATTCCTGCTTGGACGCTGATCGAGGGAACCAGCTACAGGCGGGGCTGTTGGAGGAGCTCCCTGTCTATTTATCAATGGCTGCCGGATTCCTTGCCTTGGAGCAATGTATTCATCATCGCTGTCATAATCCACTGGTCTGTTGGCTGCCCTTACCACAAGAGCTAACAAAAATACCAGTGCCTGCAGTTCCATGGATATTTTTTAACTTCAGAAGTTGATCCAGCTTATATAGTATATGATGCAAGTAGACACCTCATTCTCAGAGATTTATGCATTCTATCATGCATATGGAAAACCTGACTCATCCATGGGGAACAACTATAGCTCGTAATAATCACATATACAATGGATCAGTGTACTTGGAATACACTTACAAGTACAAACAAACAAGCCAGAGAAACAAAAAACTGTTGGAACAATGTTAGCTCATTTATAGATTGGTTGAACCAGGCACTAAAATTACTACTACTAGACATTCCAGCCATTTTGGAGCAGCAGTCTATCTGATAACTAACCCTGTTAATAAACCTGTTCATACGGTACTTGTGGCTTCTTATTTTCTTTCCTAGGAGTTACTCCAGGGCCTCCAATGCATACAGTGATTCCATTCATTGATATAGATCATCCAGTAATAAGACCCAGCAAAGGCATTCCATAGCCAAAAACAGTCGAACCGATCGATTCATCCACCCCCATCTGATCTGTAACATTGGCTAGGATGATAATGTGGAAGTAACAACAACAGTCCAGGAAAGGCATAAGATCACTAATATCATCTCAGAGGATGATTTCTGGACTAGAATATCTCCCAATCATGAACCATAACTCGTCCCACCAACAAACCCTCAATGTGTGTGTATCATTTTTTATTCTCTAGTGAAACAAGCACAATACTGTGACATTATCACATTATACTCTTTGTACATAACTTTCATCAGGGATCAATCATGAGGACATATGGAGGCAAGCACCCATAGATGGTGTGGGTGAGTTCAAGGATGATTTGAATACTGGTAAAACTCGTCTGAAAATAGGAAGCCACAAGTACCGTATGCAGAACAGGAGGGAGAAAAGGGTCAAAATACACTGTAACCGTTTAGAACCTTAATGAGTGCAACAGTAACCCTAAAAGCTTTGAACAAAACCTCCACTACTCCGTCAAAAGACCAAACCGCGTAATTAGAATAAGAAGAGAACGTTGGCAGAAGATGTCCGTCAGTTTCCATGCAAATGCATTTCCTTTCACTCGAGCAGTCTTTTCTATGAATCTTGGCCCACAGGCTTGTTCTCCTATGACTCAAATGCTTGACTCCCACATGGGCTCAAGACTTAGAATGCAGATGTTGATATTGATCCATTCAAGAAATCAAAGATACCGTATTTTTCATGTATGTTGATGATACAGTAAGAGGCTGACTAATCATGGAACAAAATATCATATTCGCTGATACGGCCGAAATGTCTACACGATCGACTGTGTCAACACAATATAATATGTGTTTTCGATAAGTTAATATTTGTCGATCGAAACATTAAAATGTATCAACTGATATGCTCGATAAATAGCTTTTAAAGGTTTGCACTGTAACAGTTTTTCTTTTCTTTTTTCCATTCGAAATCATATTCTTTGATTACCACGTTTTAGAGTTTTTTTTATCTAGATGCCTATTTTTTTAAGATATTTGCATGTTTTTAGAGATTTTTTGGAAAAACCATTGTTATTAAGGTTTATTTATATTACATCAATCCATGGCTGATCTATCAGTTATGTGGATTGGTGTGTTTTTTGTATCGTTAAGTATATTATTAAATTTTTAATAAAAATAATATTAAAATTGGCGAAAGGTTTTCTGCACTGTTGCAACAGCCAATGACGGTGGCATCAGGGTAATTTTTGCCACCTAGAAGAATGATCTAGCCAATCCAGACCGTCAATTTTACTAGGAACCCTTTGGATTAGTCTCGCGTACATATATACATTAGTTTTTGTCACATGTATCAAAGGCCGTTCAATTGTTCTAGTGTTTTTTAAGTTTTACACACAAAAAAAATGTTAGTTTTAGGTGAGCCTTTAATGCCATGGCAAATGTCTTTGGGACTCAAACTTGGTATGTGACCTAGGGTTGACTGAATGAACATGTAGAGAAGTGAGTTCCCCAAATGAGCTTCCACATGTGACTCTTTGCAACGGTCCACCAGTAAATCGTGGCTCCTAATTTTTTTCTTTTTCTAATTCTATCAATTTCACTGTTAAATGCTTTTATTTGTGCTTTATTATTTTTCTATTATATTATACTTTTCCTTTACATTTAATCAAACTTTTTTTAGAAGTTTCCAACGGCCTACGAGATTATCCGTTTATTGTATGATAGTGGGTATATGATATGACATTTATGTCAATTCATCAATTTTTAACCTTATATTTGCATCTAAATAAGTCTTGTTTTAAGTATCCAAGAGTTTCCATGAGTTTATGACTTTTCCATAATTTTTATGGTGTTTCCAAGTATATCAGATACTTATCTCAATATGTTTTTGTTTTTTAAATGACCAATATAATACCTCGATAGTTTTTGTTTTTTAATGACCAATACGTATCTCCCTCCCTCCCTCCCAATAGTTTTTGTTTTTTAAATGTCCAATCCCTCCCTCCCTCTCTCTCTTAATGGTCTTAACATTGGTCATTTTTGCCTAGAGTTCGAAGGTTTTTTTTTTTTAATTTTTATAGGGAGCCTACTCCCACCTTCTCCCCTCTCTCTACAATTAACAAAACTATTTTACCCTTTTTCAATAATTTTTTTTGCAAGTACTTCCTACTTTCTCTCCCTCTCCCTCCTGTCTACACTCGGTCTATTATTGAATTTTTTAATTAAATATTTGAACATCCTACCGTCTTTTAAGTAATTTCAATCTCTATAGTTTTTTTTTCTTTGTGAAAATGGATTTTGCATTTTTTTTCTTTAATTTGATTTTATTGAGTTATGTTTAGGGGCAGATATGTAATTTATATTAAGATAGGACATGGGATACATGTGTGTTATGAATACAATTGAAATAAAAACAGGCATAGCCGACCAGATCTGTTAAGATAAACAGATCTGGTCGATTACTCTCCAACTCCATCTTCTTCACCTCTTTTCCTATCGTATGTATTTTGGTTCTATCAAATAGAGGATCATCTTCAACTTGGTATCAGAGCACTTCAACAAAGGGTACGTTCTTTTCTTTTCTTTTCTTCATCTGTTTTATGTCTAGTTTCTTCCTTTTTTCTCTTCTAGGGTTTCAATCAACCCTGACTACCATAATCTAAGTATGTAGTCTAAGAAAACCTTAATTTGTCATAGGTCAATTAACCCATATTCTCCCCAAAAAAAGGAAAAGTGGATTAGAATCATATGCATATTTGTTATTTCTTCTTGTTCTTAAGTAATATGTAGTTCTCAGTGTGGATTGGGTACTATTTTTTTTTTATGTAATCTATGGTTCTCGGTGTATGTCTTGGAGGCTGATTGTTATTTGTTACTACTGATGATTGTTATTTGTTACTACTGAAAAAAGGGGGTGTATTCTCCGAGTGGGATGACGGAAAACAAAGTTATATCTGGTGTTTACAGTGGTGTCGGTGCAGTATCACAAATGAGTGTTCATAGAGATACTCCAGGAATACAGATCACGACTACCAAGCTGAATGGGAATAACTATTTAGATGGTCACAATCAGTCCGGATATTTATTGGAAGGGGTAAATTGAGTTTCTTGAATGGAAGAGTACAAGAGCCTGATGTGTTAGAACCGGCCTACGAAAAGTGGAAGGCCGAGAATCTGGTTGTTATGTCATGGCTCCTTAATTCCATGGAACCCGAGATCGGTAAAGGCTTCCTATTCCTGAAGACCGCTAAGCAAATATGGGATGCAGCACCACCAAGATATTCAAAGGTGAAGAATTTTGTGAGGATTTATCAGTTGAGCCAAGAGATCTCACATCATCGCCAGGGGGAGAAATCACTGGCTAGTTACTTTTCCTGTCTCATAAGTATGTGAGAAGAACTAAATCATTATGAAGATTTTCATCCAAAGTGTCAGAAAGATGCAGTAGCCTACAGGAAAAGTTGGATAAAGAATCTTTGAATTCTTGGCTGGTCTTAGTCCAGGGTTTGAGATGCTATGAGTGCCGGTGTTAAGTAAAGAAGAACTTTCTTCTCTAAATTAGGTGTATGCCTATACGAAGACTGAAGAAAGTAGGAAAATTGCAATGCAACAGTATAGTATGGCTAATAAGTCTGCTCTCGTGGATCACAAAAGGACGGGAAGAAAGGTGATAAACATGATGAAAAGTCGTCTTTTGAAGAAAAGGATAAGTTGAGGTGCTCTCACTATGGGAAGTCTTGTCATACTAAGGAGCATTCTTGGGATTTGATTGGACAACCGACAAGAAATCGCCCTCCTAAACCTCCCACAGCGCATGCAACAGAGTCCTTGGGTAACACTTCATCTGCCATTCAAAATTCACCTAGCAGTGGAATGGCTCCATAGCTGAATGCTCATTATCAGTCTACAATTGTTTCATCTTCAAGGAAGATGGTATCAATTCGCAAAGAGGAAATTACACATATTCAAACAATGATGGTGGGTTTGACTCACACAGCTTCCACCTCATTTGCTCAGTCAGGAATTTCTGCATCTACTGCACATCATGTCACTCGAAATTCCTCTGATTCACCCTCTTGGATTATTGATTCAGGTGCATCTATTCTAATTATATGATCGGTATGTCCTCACTTTTGTCCACTTATAGTATATGTTCTGGTATAGATAAAGAACAGCAAATGGATCCCTTTCATCTATCTTTGGGAAGGGAAACATTACAGTTCGTCATCTATCTTTATCCTTTGTACTTCATGTTCCAAACCTTACAACCAATCTCTCATCCGCCAATGCTGTAACAAAACACTTAAATTGTAGTGTAACCTTCTTTCCTTCCTACTGTGTCTTTCAGGACTTGAGTACAAAAAAGATGATTGGGCATGGTTGTGAAGCTAATGAACTGTACATCCTTGTAACAGCATCTTCAATTTCAAAAGCTCATCCATCTGTTGATCCTGGTAGAATTAGTAGGAGTTAATAAAGAGTCAGTTATGCGTTGGCATTATAGGTTAGGTCATGGGTCTTTTCAATATTTACAAAAAAAAAAAAAAGGCTTCCAGAATTTTCTACTTTAAATAGTTTAGATCTTCAGTGTGAAGTCTGTCAGTTTGCAAAACGTTGTAGAACTTCATATCCTACTAGCGGAAATAAAAGCACCAGTTTATTTGAAATTGTGCATTCTGATATTTGGTCCGTCTCCAACTACATCTCTACTATGTGGGTTTATCGTATAAAGTCTTAAGATAAAGTTCATTCCATCTTTAAAACCTTTCATAGGATAATCCAAACACAGTTTAATGCCTCCATTAAGATCCTTCGATCTGACAATGGTAGAGAGTATACCTTTTCAGGTGTACAATCTACCTCGTTGACCATGGAATCAATTATCAGAGCAGTTGTGTTGGTACAGACAGAAACCAACATCTATTAGAGGTTGCTCAGGCTCTCCTTATTTGCATGAATGTAACAAAAACATCCTGCTCAGATGTTGTTCTTGTGGCCACATATTTGATGAATAGAATGCCTCTTCACGCCTTCTTCAGTTTAAACCCCTTTTGAGTCTCTCTGTCCAGATTATCCGATGTTTTCTGTTCCACCCAAAGTATTTGGATGCGTCTTCTTTGTCCATATGTAGTGCTCAGATCACTCCAAATTAGATCCAAAGGCTCTTAAGTGCATTTTTCTTGGATACTCTTCCTCTCAAAAAGGTTACAAGTGCAATCATCCATCTTCTCAAAAAGCAGTTTGTTTCTATGGATGTAACCTTTTTTGAGTCTGTTCCTTTCTGTACTACTACTTGGTCCTCTCTTCAGGGGGAGTGTCATGATAGGGAAGAAGAGAGGTCTGCTACTCTTCCTATTCCTACACCTGAACCTGTTTCTCCTTTCTTTTTTGATACTTAGATTGTGTAGATTCTGTAGTAGAGGGGTTGAAAGTCTATACGAGGAAGAGGAGAGATCATGTCACAGTTCCAGAAGCTGATTCACCACTTCAATCAACTTCCTTGGACTCAAGTAATCATATTCATCCCTCTCCTAAGAATCATGATTTTGTAGATAACCAAGAACTTCCTATTGCTCTCCCTAAAGGAAAACGTTCGTGTACCAAACATTTCATTGCTAATGCTGTTCCCATATCGTTCTTTGTCTCCATCCTATTTCCCCTTTATTGCTGTCATTTTGTCTGTTTCTCCTCCCACTAGTGTTACAGGTGCACTTACCAAAACTGAGTGGAAGGAAGCTATGATTGAAGAGATGGAAGAACCTTAAGAGAAAAATAACACATGGGAACTAACTACTCGCCCGAAAGCAAAACGACTTGTAAGGTGCAAGTAGGTGCTCACTGTGAAGCAGAGAGCTAATGGTACAGTGGAAAGGTACAAAGCTAGATTGGTTGCCAAAGGGTATACACAGACTAATGGAAGTGACTATTAGGAAACGTTTGCTCCAGTAGCAACTAGCAAAGATGAATTCCATAAGGGTCATCTTATCATCAGCTGCACACTTTTCATGGTGGTTGTGTCAATTAGGTATCAAAAATGTGTTTCTACATGGTGATCTACAGGAAGAAGTATACATAAGACAACCACCAAGGTTCCAATTTCCTGGTAATTAAGGCAAGGTGTGTAGACTCAAAAAGGCCTTGTATGGATTGAAACAATCCCCACATGCTTGGTTTGAGAGGTTTAGTTTTGTAGTGAAAGCTGATCACACCTTATTCGTCAAGCATAAAGGGCAGAATACGACTTTCCTCATTGTGTGTGTGGATGATTTTGTTGTGATAGATAATGACTCATAAGAGATTAGAAGGCTCAAAAAATACTTGGGTGAAAATTTTGAGATCAAGGATCTTCAACGAAAGTACCTCCTAGATCTTCTCAAGGAGTCAGGAAAGTTAAGGTCAAAAGGAGCTGACAGTCCGATTAAATCGAATGCTAAGCCAAATGATTAGGATGGACAGCCTCTTATTGATGCGGGTCAGTTTCATAGGCTGGTTGGAAAGTTGATATACCTCTCTCACAAGACCAGATGCTGCGTTCACAGTGAGTGCTATCA
Source organism: Pachysandra terminalis (assembly GCA_031762675.1). Taxonomy (NCBI): domain Eukaryota; kingdom Viridiplantae; phylum Streptophyta; class Magnoliopsida; order Buxales; family Buxaceae; genus Pachysandra; species Pachysandra terminalis. Next base: position 1,110 of record JAUPMG010127739.1, on the reverse strand, counting down.
GCCAGTTTATGTATGCTCCACATACTACACATTTGGAAGTACCCTGCAGAATTCTACAATATCTTAAATCTATTCTTGGAATATTATATTCTAGTCATGGTCACCGAAGGGTAGAAATGTATACAGATGCAGATTGGGCAGGTTCATCCACTGACAGTAGATCTCCTTCAGGGTACCTTTCTTTTGTTGGTGATAACTTGGAGTAAAAACTAAAAAGCAATCTGTTGTGGCTAGGTCAAGCGCAAAAGCAGAGTATAGAGTTATGTCACATGGGATGTGTAAACTGCTTAGTCTACTATGACTCAGGATAATCTTACATGAACTAGGAGTAGAGGTTCAAGGTCCTATGAGCTTGTACTGTGACAATAAAGCAATCATTAGTATTACTCAGAATCAGCCCAACATGTAGAACAAAGCACATTGAGGTGGATCATCATTGTATTACGGAGAAGATTCGTGAAGGTAAGATATGTACTCATATGTGAAGACAAATGCTAAACTGGCAGATACTTTAACTAAAGGTGTCAGTAAAACTCGACTTCAAGACATTTTGTGCAAGTTGGGCATGAGAATTATCCATGCACCAACTTGGTGGGGCTGGGGCAGGTGGGGGGTGTTGAGTTATGTCTTATGTTATATTTAGGGGCAGATCTGTAATTTATATTAAGATAGGACATGGGGGTACATAGGTGTTACTAATGAGGGACATTTCTGTCTTTTCATGATTACAATTAAAATAAACCAGGCTTAGACGACCAGATCTGTTAAGATAAACAGATCTGGTCGACTGATTAGCAAGTAGTTAAGCACTACAATCATATGCATTCTTCTTTTCCTATCCTGTGTATTTTAGCTCTATCATGTAAAGGATCATCTCCAACTGATTAGCAAGTAGTTAAGCACTACAATCATATGCATTCCCTTCATATAACAGTGTCATGTAGGTAATCTTGAATACTTGCTAGCTGTTTTATGATTTATTAATCAAATCAGTTTTATAATTATTTCACTTTGTTGAAATTCAGTAAGATTGAGAATCATGATCGAGCGCATTACCGAGCAAGATTGGCAAGATTGCAGAAGATTTATTTACCATTTCTTGTTTTTGGT
>JAUPMG010127728.1:0-11578 GCA_031762675.1 Pachysandra terminalis | reverse complement strand
ACTTCAAATATGGCTCAAATACGGATAAGCTGAATTCGAATATGATATCTTTTTCTTAAGATCCGATCGGACTTCGAATATGGATCAAGGTGGATCCGATCCATATTCGATCCATTGACAATATTATTTATTACTATTTATACAGGTTTAAAAAGATCAAATGCCTTTTATTATGTAATTATATACAACAATATTATTCTATATAATTTTTTTTAGTAACACTTGTCTAGCACATGCTCCGAACAGAGAAACATGGTGAAGTAGTAACTCACATGTGGAAGCTTATGTGGAGAACCCCATTTCTACATGTGTGTTCTCAATCAACCACAAGAAAGACATTTGCTAAGTAGCGTAAAATGGCTCACCTAAAATTAATGTCTTTCTTTTATAAAATTTAAAAAAAAAAATTTTAAAAAACTAGACAATCATGAATGCATGTGCAAAAACTAATGTACATAAACTACGAAGATATATGGCTACGTTATTGTCTACATGGCTAATCCAGAGGGTATTTTCTCAAAGTGACTGTCTGGATTGATTAGATCATCCTGTAGACATCCAATTTCGGCCAATTTACTTTAATCTTCTTCAAATGAGTGGCAATCAACTTTTAATAAGATACATATGGATCAAAAGATTTAAATTCTACCATGATAAGGGCTCATTTGGTCAAATATGTCAATAACGAGTTTTTTATTAATTGATTTTTTAATTAAATGAAAACTCATATTTTGGTATAACCAAATTCATAAATGCAAAACACTTTATCCATGTTCTTGTGTACCCCAATCTATAATCCAAGTTCATTAAAATAAGCCTAATGTAATAGTCAAAATATTTAGCCTAAAAAGAACACAAAAAGACAAACCCAACTCACCTCATCACACCCATCCCAAGCCTTTCACACTTTTGACAGTATTCTTATAAAGTGGCAATCAACCTTTAGAAAGCCTTAGGATACATATAGGATCAAAAGATTTAAATTCTACCATGATAAGGGCTCATTTGGTCAAATATGTCAATCACGGGTTTTTTATTAATTGATTTTTTAATTAAATGAAAACCCATATTTTGGTATAACCAAATCCATAAAGGCAAAACACTTTGCCCATGTTCTTGTGTACCCCAATCTATAAACCAAGTCCATTAAAATAAGCCTAATCTATATAGACCAAATATTTAGCTGAAAAAGAACACAAAAAGACAAACCCAACCCACCTCGTCACACCCATCCCAAGCCTTTCACACTTTTGGCATTATTCTTATAACCCAAGAAAGATGTGGTCTACTTTCTAAGTTGAAATTAGCATTGGTCTTTGATCTTTGACCCATCAATGCACACAGTTATACAAAGTTTTTCACCATTTTTGCATCATATTTTGAGGTTCAAAGACAAATACATCTATAACCCAACCCATCTCATCACACCCATTCCAAGCCTTTCACACTTTTGGCATTGTTCTTATAACCCCAGAAAAGTGTAGTCTACTTTCTAAGTTGGGATTAGCATTAGTCTTTGATCTTTGACCCATTAATGCACACAATTATATAAAGTTTTTCACCCTTTTGCATCATATTTTGAGGTTCAAAGACAAATACATTTATAACGCAACCCACCTCATCACACACATTTCAAGCCTTTCATACTTTTGGCATTATTCTTGTAACCTAAGAAAGATGTGGTCTACTTTCTAAGTTGGGATTAGCATTAGTCTTTGATCTTTGACCCATAAATGCTCACAATCATACTAAGTTTTTCACAATTTTGACATCATATTTTGAGGTTCAAAGACAAATACATTTACCATTCATATTGGGAGAAGTTTTGGTCAATGCCCATTGACCCACTTTTTATTACCACCAAGGCCATCTACTTCTCTTCACTTAACCCATTTACATTTACACTTTTTACCTTAATATTTTCATCATTGAAAATGTAAATTCATAAAAGACAAAATTATCATGGAACTTTATCCCATCTAAAATATCAAACTATTTTTTTCAAAATCTCAAAAGTAACCCAAGACCTTCACCCTTAGCCTATAAATACCCCTCTCTTCACCTATCACAACACTCCTTCAAGCCTTTTCTTTAAGCCACAGAGTAACTCTTCATCTTTCTCTTTAAAAGTTCTTGAAAATAGTCTAAAACCCAAACTGGTACTCGTTTTTGTTTTCACACGTCAAGCAACAAATAGGTGATTCTTGCCTCACCAAGTAACTTAATAGAAATCCATTCCCATATTCTCCGATGTTCAAATCTCATACAGCAACTAAATCTCTTCTAACTATAAGCTTTCTCCGGCGAAGACAATCTACAACGATAAGTATGTTTGACGACATACAATTTGCTTATTAGATGTTAAATAATTTCGACCACATACGATTTGCTTATTAGACCTTAAATAATTTAACATCTTTGATTTTCATCTATTTCTAGGTCAAAATCTTTCTTGTACATTTTTTCATTCTTATCCTACATCGATGAAACTTTGTGATATTTTCTTTTGTCATTAATATATTTTTTTATAAAATAAATATATTTTCTTTTGTCTACAATATATATTTTTTTTCTTACTATTATTGTTCTTGCTCATTTGAACATTACATGTAATCCAGAGAAACATGTTTGAGGAAATATAAATTATGTATTTAACTCGGTCTCCGTTCTAGACACGTGAAATAGTACTATGCTATTTTGATGTCTTGTATACTATCCAGTGTAACAAATTCAAGATGGGAGAGGTTCAAGTAAATTGATAGACATGACTTTACTTTTTATTTTTTAATTGTACTCTTGATCCTCAAAACGGTATTCTAAACCAGTTTATTCGGCGTAAGTAAAATGCACAGGTGTCGTACCTGAGAGGCTTACCAATTTCTGGGTTGAACCGGTTCCGTTACCTGTCTCACACCGGCCCAAACTACGGGTTGGCCGTTCCAGGGTGAGATTTTCCTGAAGGGGCGAGTGTCAACAAAAAATGTGACGGACGGAGTTGGAAGAAGAACCTCAGGAAAGTGTCAGAGAAGCTACAGAGCTTTAATGACTACCTTAGAAAGAGAGAGTTCAGTCATATTCTTCTGTAACTTTTCTCCTCTCTCTAAAAAGTTGCCTTTACTCCTGGGGAGTGAAGGCTTTTATAGCCTTCCACCCCTGGTCGAGCCCGCTCACCGAGTGACAACTGTCTTGCATGCCGGATGCTACAAGGACACATGTCAATGCGGGATAGGCTGACAGTGCGGTCTGCAGCTTAACCAATCCCATTCGCCGCCTACGTGGACTTCCACCATCCACCTGGACCAATGGGATGGATTTTCTGACCCTTTTCCTGAAATGGTTTATTGATTCCCCCCTCCCCTTTTTCTGATTGGTCTAAAACTGTGTAATGATTGAGAATTGTCGGCGTGCAGTAGATTAGTCAAATCTAAGCGCCTCCTATGTGAGCTTCTGCCGTCCACCTGGACCAATGGGATTGATTTGCTTGCCATTTTCACTGAAAATGGGTTTCTTGGTCTCCCCTCTCAGTTTTCTTTCTGGACCAAAGGTAACACAATGATTGAGAACCGTGGAGTGGGAGACCTGAGTTTGAATCACGTGAAAGTGTTTAACTTTCAATCCATGCCCCGGGATGAGGCATCGATCTCTCCAATACTTAGGCATTTTGTCTTGGTGAGCCGTCAGAAAATCGCCCTCATGATCCCGAGGTAAGGGGTTTACCCTTACCTCGGGATCTGGCGGGGGTTAGCCGGACCTCATGACCTTTAAAAATGGGTCTACCATATATCTGGTAAGGGAGTTACCCTTACCTCGGGATCCGGCGGGGGTTAGCCCGGCCTCATGATCATTGAAATTGGTCTACCTTATATCTGGTAAGGGGTTTACCCTTACCTCGGGATCCGGCGGGGGTTAGCCCGACCTCATGACCTTTGAAGGGGGTTTACCTTATATCTGGTAAGAGATTTACCCTTACCTCGGGATCCAGCGGGAGTTAGCCCGACCTCATGACCTTTGAAAGAGGTCTACCTTATATCTAGTAAGGGTTTACCCTTACCTCGGGATCCGGTGGGGGTTAACCCGACCTCATGACCTTTGAAAGAGGTCTACCTTATATCTGGTAAGGGTTTACCTTTACCTTGGGATCCGGCTAGAGTTAGCCCGACCTCATGAAAAGCTTTGCATGTTTGAAGTGACTTGGCCTGTACGGATTCTCAGTCAATGTCATGTGGCGCGCAAGCATTGGCCCAATTTGAATTTACAAAAAATGAGTCATCAATACTTATAAAATATTCATATTTACGAACTGCAACCATTTGTAGTTTCCCGCATTATGTTGTTATGGATGCCCATTTAAGGGAATATATGTGTTTCTGCCAAAGAAAGTGATAAAGGTGTTAACAGAAAAAGAGAACTTGACATTGACTAACAACAACGATCCCAGATCAATGAAAGTAATTGTGATGGACCCTGAGGTTAGGGTGTGGAATGAGTTACAATTCAAGATTTGACCAAGCTTAATGCAGCTTGTGCTGATCAAACAATGGATAGAACTTGCAGATATAAATGAATCCAAGGTTGAGAGCGTGTTGGAGATGTAGACTTTCCGAGAAAATGCTCAAAACAATAAGTTTTGTATTACTTTGAATGTTCAGAGAGCTTAAGCTTGGATTCATACCATCCATTCACATCAATGGTTTTGTGGGGGTTTTATTTTGGTAATTAAGTTGTGAAATTTCTGTCTTTTTTTCTTGTTATGAAAGCAGTTATTGGTTGTATCTATCTAATTCATTGGTTGTATCTATCTAATTCTTTCAACTGTAGGTTGAATAACTATGAGAAGTATGTTTTGTATATGAGCGGCATTAGTTCGCAAGTGTGAAGAAATTAGAGTGGAATAGAACAAGGGAAGTTTTACTTGAAGAAAGTTGTTTAATAAGTTTCATAAGGAGGATCTATCGGTAGAAGAAAGGTTGGGTGCTCTCATTATCAGACCAGATATCGTTATAGTAGTGTAAATTGTGACCATGTCGATGGCGTGATCAACCTGTGAAAAAAAGGAACATGAAGAACTGCTCAATGATCAATAATATTTAATTTATATATATTTGACAATCAGTCCCGACTTGTACTACTGGTCTGGCAATCGGTACCAACCTGTATTGTCGATTTGAAAATCGATCTCACCTGGTATTGCAGGTCTGGCAACCGGTAGCAAGATTGGACAACTATTCAAACAAAAAATTAATTTAAAAAAAAATTTAGACGGTCCACTTTTGTACCGGATCTGGACCGATCGATACTGGACAAAACCGTCGATCCAGACCGGTATCAACCGGAACCGGTCCGGTTCCCGATCCTGAGACTTTATACCTTGGGTGGTAGGCCCTAATAGTATTCCACCCCAAAGCCTTGTTATTGCCTTTCGTGCCGAATCGTGCCTAATTTCAGGCCCCCGGTATCTAAAACCAGACCTCCCGCTTGTAGGACCTACCTCAAATAAGTGAGCTTCGTTATACTTGGACGGTTGTTATTTGAGTGACGTACAACGCAACACCAGATATTACTGGGTCCCGCCAGTGGCAGGGTCCGATCTAGGGCTCTTAGGGTTTAGCACCGCCCTAAAGAAAGTATATATACACGGAGAGAAGGAAAAATTCTCCTAAACTCGATTAATGGCGGAAAAAGAACCAGAGCGTTCAGACTCCTTGTCAGGTATCTCTTCATTATCTCTGTTTTTTTTTTTCTTTTTTTTTTTTTGAGATATGTATGATGTATTTTTTCATTTTTATTTACTGAAATTTCATGCATTTCTATTCTTTTCTTTTTTTTTTATTTTTTATTATTTCCTCCTCATAGCTTTAATTTTCAAGGCTATTGGATTTCTGATATCCTTATTGCAATCTCTTTCGGGATATTTTTATTTATTTATTTATTTTATTTTCTGTTTATTTCTGTATTTGTTTTGTTCTAGACTCTGTTAAGAACCCATTTGTGCTCTTAGTTCCTGCTAACATTTTTTTTTTCTCTGTTTCGGATTCTGTACTGATTTCACGCTCTTGATCTTTAGGAGAATTTTTTTTCCTCATTTTCTACTATTTAGGCTTTAAGTTCATCATAATTCTAGTTTTTTTTTTTTTGAGCTTTTTATTTCTTTTCTTTTTGGAAATATTCCTTTTGATCAGAATTGCTGTTCTTTGGTTATTTTATTGAAGATTGAAAGCCAAAAGTGGTACTTTTTCTTATGTGTTTTATGTATTTATATTAATAGAGAAAAATGTAAAAGCACCCAATTTAATTGAAAGAACAAAGGAAGAGATCGAAGCGATCATGCACACAGAGAAATCACCACAACATCATAAGGAAACTCATGGAAGGAGTGATGACATTGATGAGAAAACCCCAATTGATGAAGTCAAAGGTCCGAATCTGTTTGAACGAGCTAAGGAAGAGATTGAAGCCCTTGTTGAAACAATTTATCCAAAGAAAGAATCCAACAATCATGAATAGTCGTCCAAGAAGGAAACTGGATTCTTGGCATCCATTGGGAGAAGGTTCGAAAAAATCTGCTCTCCTTGGGATAAGAAGAGAAGCTGATTATAAACTTTCGAAGAGGTTTGACTGCTCTTACTCATTTGTTTTGTGATTTTATTTTTAGATTAAGTAACTGGATTGGTTATTAAAACTAGCAGATGGAATGTGTGATGCGTGTGTGCGTTATTTGTAAATGAACATCACAATTGGTATTACTATATATGACTATAATAAACCGTGATTCCATTATAATATAACTTCTACAATCTATTTAAACAAATTTAAGAATTCTAACATGATTAGAATATTATTCACAGGCTTATCATAGAGATTACATTCTAACTCCTATTGTTTAACTAGGAGGTTTAATACGATGTACATTTTGTATCCCAACTATCACTCTTTGAGTTAGATGATATAGTTATAAACCAGGAAGAGAGAACCTATTAACCAGAGCCTTATTTTCTTTAGTATGATGCAAACAAAAAGCCAATAAATGCTGAAATGCATCTTCAAATCCCAAAAAGATAGTGGCTTCATGTTCTAGTGCATATTGATAGTGGTTTTCATGTTTTGCTACAAAACAGTAGTGGCATCTAAATTGGAAAAATGGATATAAGAATGTACTACAAAATAATAGTGATTTTGACGATAACTCCTCAATCTTGCACAGAAAATCGATATCAATCCCTGCTAGAGAAAAAAAAATAAATGAAAAAAGAAAAAGAAAAAAGAATTGAAGTAAAGGTATGAAAGTTGGGCTTACCTTTGCTTCACTTGTTATGTCATATGCTTGAATTCAATTAGCTAGTACTATATATAAAAAAGAAAAGCATCTTCGGATAGAGTTTCGGTTTTGTTCAACAATTAATTCATCGTTAAGAACCTGTCTTGTTATATATGTATATATATTATGCAAATATTATATTATAAAAAAATTGAAGATATTTATTAATAATGAACTTATTGTTGAACAAAAATACCTAGAAACATATCTCTAGAAAAATCTCAATGCAAGCTTTCTAGTGGATCCATTTTTTTTATTGCAATCCAATATATTGATCGGAAGATATGGAATTAGGAAAACCCCTTTTCCCTTTATATATAATATAGATGACCCATGCGCTTATGAAAAGAGAAAATGCATCTAATACTAGAAATGGTAATACTTGAATCTTGATTTCTGCAAGCTTAGTGAATCTCTTCAACCAGATCAGTTTAAACTAGCACAAATTACCAAATGCTCAATATAATTAGAATGAAAATTTAGTGGGTTATGTTTGCTCACTTCCAGAGTTGCGTGCATATTCTGTCTGAATACCCACCGAATTCTACTTAGAAATTGGGAGGGATTTGTGCTTAGTTCAGAAATGTAGTACTGTGTTTTATTATGCATTTCGAGCAGAATATTTTGCTACAATCTTGTATATATCTTCATCTGCCTGTTGTTCTTATTGTTTATTGAGGTTCTTAATACCTTCTTCTAAGCCCAAAATCATGTGCTTTTTGTGACCTAAGAGGCAAGTATCTTGTTAAGAGCCTCAGATATCATGATATGTAAGTTGTGTTGGTTCTGGCAATATGAAGCTAGAATCCTAGGTGCAGTCAGCTTTACTTTTCCAGTTTTTTTAGGGTTTGAAATGAGAGAGGCCTTGTTGGCAGCATGGTTTTAATTTGATCGCCAATTTGTACTCTAGTGATACAAAATTTGGGGGACAATTTACTGGATTTTCCCTTTTTACTTTTTAATTCAAAGAGTTAAAATTAAAAATTACATATTATTATAAAAAAAATATATATTATACATAAATAATGCAAACATTTAGAGAAAAAAATTTGTGATAAAAGGTAAATTGTAATCATCATCATCATATGTCTTATCCCAACTAGTTGGAGTCGGCAAAAGTAAGGGAAATTCGCTGAATGCCCCCTACGGGTGCCTACATAAGTGTTGATGTGTGTGTATATATATGCACATTTCTTTCATATTTTAGGTCTTTTAGGTGTATTTTACTCCTAAACCTTTAAAAAGTTTGAAATTAAAATTCCTTTTTTTCTTCAACATTTCCTCAATATTTCTCCAAAATAGCAACAGTACACGTGCGTTGCACATGAAGGTTGATCTTATAATACATGTGGTCTTTAAATTTATAATACAAAGAAAATATAATCTTTAAAATTATATAATAGCTCATATATTATTTTTTTTTTTTGTGTTTTATTTTTTGGTTGTACATATATGTGGGAGATGGATGATGTTGAAAAGTAGTACAGAAAATTAATAGAATGAAGAAAAACTTATCGAAAATGATTGAGGCGTGCAACTTAATGCATTGTCCATAAAACCAAAATTCGCCCTCCCCATGAACTTTCCCGATGCAGCAAGTATTCAGGACGTTTGGTCTCCAAGATACAACAGCATAGTGTAAAGGATCGGCCGATCCCGGTCCGGATCGGCCGGTCCAACTCGGGATCGGCCAAGAACGAGCCACGATCCCTGGCCGATCCAAAGTTTTTTGGAAAATCATCTACTCGGACCGAGTTCGTGATGGATCGGCCGATCCAGCCGATCCATCACAGAATCGGACCGAGTTGGACCAGACGATCCTAACCGGATCGTCCGGTCCACATCTTTAAAAAAATAAAAAATAAAAAATAAAAAAACATAACAGAAAAAGATGAAGGAGAAGAAGAAGGAGGAAGGAGAAGAAGACGAAGAAGAAGAGAAGAAGACGGAGGAAGAGGAAGAGGAAGAGGAAGAAGAAGAAGAAGAAGAAGAAGGCTTAGGGCTGATTTCTGATCTCTGATCAGCCCTACACCACTTCACCGGTTCTTTCTCATTACCGCCAGCGGCGGTATGCTTCAGCTTCACTAAATCTGCAGAAACCCTTTGCCCTAACAGAACTTTTCTTTCTATAAAGCTAGCTCACCAGCAAGTCCCTGCTCCTAGTGAAGAAGAGATTGATGGTCATGTGGAGTTTAAACCATGGTGGATTGGGAGCAACAACGAATGCGAGCCGCTTGTGGGTCTGATCTCTAATTGAGAAACATAGTTCTGGCCGTGACTTCGATGAAGATGCAAGAGGCAGCAAGAGACCGAACTCTGATTTGCAGAGAAACAGGGAAAAGGAACCTGGAAGAATAAAGAAAGAAGATTAGAAGAAGAAGAAGAAGAAGGAGAAGGAGAAGAAGAGAAGAAGAGAAGAAGAAGAAGAGAATAAATTAACCCCATTTCGTTTTAACATTTTTTTTTTGGTCTAGAATCTGGATCGTCCTGGATCGTCCGATCCAAAGTTGGATCGGCGATCCAACTCGGTCTCGGACCGGGACAATCCCCGATCCGAAACCGAGTTCAAACACTATGGTAGTCATTGAATGAGATGGACGTTGAGACTATTGAATAGCCGGTTGACTGAGATCAACGAAGAGATTAGTTGGGGGAATCTCCTTGAGATCTGTTATGGGTTGGGCACTTGGCAAATTGTGATGGGTAGAGAAGGAAGTAGTATTGGATGATGGTGAGATGGCAGGTTGGTGCGTTGAAAACAAAGATGGGTAGGTGGATAACTCACTAGGTGATGGAGTTTGTAGAGAGGAGGGAACTAAAAGTGGGTCACGTTTTTTGTAAAAGTGGAGAGGGAAAAGGTGAATTTGAATTGTGTGGCAAAATACTCTTGGAAGAAGATAAAGATTTGGATGATGTGTTAGGACTTAGGAGTTTCCACCAAGGTAGGGACGTTTGAAGTTTGTTTGGGATTTTTAGATCCTTGATTTGTGGAGATAAAGGTTTGGATGAGGTGTTAGGCGTTTCCACCAAGGTAGGGACGTTTGAAGTTTGTTTGGGATTTAGATCCTTGATTTGTGGAGATAAAGATTTGGATGAAGTGTTAGGAGTTTCCACCAAGGTAGGGACGTTTCTAGTTTGTTTGGGATTTAGATCCTTGATTTGTGGAGATAAAGATTTGGATGAGGTGTTGGGAGTTTTCAACAAGGAGGAAACCTTGGAGTCCTTGATGTTTGGAGAAAAATGAGGGTTTGCTGAGGTGGCAAGAGATTCCAACAAAGAAGTTGCATTGGGATCTTTGATTTGTGGAGAAAAATGGGGGTTTGGTGATGTTGAACGAATGAGAGAGAGTTTTGGGGGGGTGCGTCTTGAATAAACACGCAATATTGGAGGATTTTGAGGAATGTCTTGTTTATATTGGACACGTGGCAATGATTGAAGGTTGCTGGATGATGCCAAGATAATAGGAGAGAGAGGTGGGGCATGCAAGGATTCTTGTTGTGAAGTCAATGGAGTTTCAACACATGGCAAGTTTGTAGGAGAGATGGGAACGGTTTCTACATTTAAACGATTGTTCTCTCCTTCTGGATGATGTGGCAGTAGTTGTGAAGAAGCAAGATTGTTGACTTCTTCAATTGGCACAAAATATTGACTCCGGTCAATGAAAAACGTTGACCATCAGAATTAGACTTCTTAAGCCCTGCAAATGGAAAATCAATTTTGTCAAAAATGACATTACGACTAATATACATCCGTCCTGATGGAAGATGAAGACAACGATAGCCACGATGAGACGATGTAGCCCACGAACACACATTTGGCCGGTCGATAATCAAGCTTGTGTTTGTTGTACGGTCTTAAATGTGGATAACACGCACAACCAAAAACCCGAAGAAGGGAATAGTCCGGTACTTTATAAAATAAGCATTGCCAAGGAGATTGCATGGTTCAAAATATCGTATTGAGGTAGCGTATCGGTCAGCTCGAAAATGGATACGTATCGAGTATCGTATCGGATATGCTGTAAAAGTTGTAGATACAGTGGATACGCAAGGAAAATGAAGGATGCATAAAACAAGACCTACTTTTATTCAAAGATAAGGTAAATATATGATAAATTAACATGTTTTTGATATGTTACACCCACACATATAATATATATTAACATGAAAACCGACCGATACACGCGCAGGAACATGAAAACTTAAAAAGCTTCAAAATCCATTAGGAATATAAGTGTAAAGTCTTAACATATCACATACACTA